>OY757937.1:24623468-24888468 GCA_963585895.1 Sepioteuthis lessoniana | reverse complement strand
TAATGTTTGTTGTTCTTTGAGGCGTATTTTTTTTAGGTTTTTATCGGTGATTATTGTGTGTATTCTTCGTGCTAGCGTGTAAGGGATGGATTATATATATATATATATATATATATATATATATATATATATATATATATATATATATATATATACATATATATATATATATATATATGTTTATATTTATATATATATATATTACCTAAATCATATAGATATATATATTAACTAAATGATATATATATATATCGATCGGCCTATTGGCATGATGGCTAGAGCTTTCGCCAATGGTCCGGAAGACCGAGGTTCAATCCCAGGTTGAGTCATACCAAAGAGTCAAAAATGGTACTTGATGCCACCTTGCTTTACACTCAGCATCATAAAGTACGGATCAAGGATAAAGTACGGATCAAGTGGAGCAATCAAGAGAAAGAAGTTGCGCCCTCCCCTACACATCGGTGTATTAGCTATTGAAAAGGAAGCCTTCCGATCACCCCCAACTACGATCGGCCAACTTACTATATATATATATATATATATGTGTGTGTGTGTGTGTGTGTGTGTGTGATTTGGTTTCTTTGTTTAATGGCATATCAACTTTCGTGGGTTATTTAATGCCAAAGCCTTCCTTGAAGATGAACAGTAGTAATACTATTTAACCGATAGCTGGAGACATAAGTTAGTTGTATGTACGTGTGTTTATATATATATATGTATATATGTATATATATAATCTTACACTAGACTGTTTGCATTTCACGTAAAGCTAATACCACAGGGAAAATTATACCTCCAGCAATTCTCCAAGTTTAAATAGTAGGGCAAACTGGGCTCTTTAACCATAGTGTGGCAACCGGGCTTGGAGAATAACAATTCTGAAGTCAAGCCAATTAAATTGGCTCAGAAATTGACCTTGTGTCGCATCCTACTCGTGACGGGGGGATTAGGCAAAGGCATATATTAAATATCCTGGGCTCGTGACGTATAGCTTATCAACATAAGAAATGGTGTAGGCGATCTGATTTCAAACCCTGGATAAGGCTGTTTGCATTTTACATTGCGCTTATACCCTTGAGAAAATGAATCCAAATATTCTACTTCCAACGGCGGGTAAATGGTAGAGCAGACTGGAGCTTTTGATATTCGTATGGCAACCGGTCTAGGAGAAAGAAAACACAGAATTGAAGCCGTTTATATTCTGCTTGACCTTGTGTCGCATTCTACTCATGGCGGAAGGTGTTGAGTAAATAAGTACATTGAATGACCTGGCTTTTATCCAGATTCAAATACAAGCTACCATCGCTGCAACTAATCAAATAATTATAACCTAAAATTATTAATTGGAGAATCGCAGTCTGCATCACCCACATTCGCCAAAATAGTTCGTGTTCGAACTTAGGTAAAAAGTAAAATTTTAAATGCTGATTGTCAAAGCAAGCCAGTTGTTCTGGAGGTTTAACACATGGCAGTTTTTCCTTCATGAATTTACTCCCACTCCGCTTGACCTTGTAGCAGATAAAGCTAGCTTAGTGAAAATTACTTAATTATTTTATCATGACTCTTTTAAACCCTCAAACACTTAACCTTTTCTCAAATACCCGATACCTAAGCTCACAAAAAGCACAAAAAATACCGACTACTAAATAAACATAAACTTTGGTCCAGATCAAAGTCATCTTTGTTTAAACCTATCCCATCATTCCATTCAAAGAAAGACTATAAGCAGTCGTTATATTAAGCCTTTTATTATTAGTAATCGTCGTAGTTTCCTTAAGCCCGAAATATCAGGCTTACCATGTATAATAAATCAATCCTTAACTCGAAATATCAGAATTACAAGTTCAAAGGTTTAAAATATCATGTTTAGATATGAACAGTTTAAGTCAAGAAATAAATCTTTCCATCTAAAAGCTGACTAAAAAAATCTTTCAGTTATTTTCTTCTCAAAACATGGCCGCCCAGTCGGCGGGGCTTAGAAAGTGCTGACTGTATCCCTTGTTGGGGGGTAATATCCTCACCAAAAAGCAGGGGCTGTCCTGGATATGACACTAGACTGCATTTGATGGTGAGATTACTATTCTGAAGATCCGGTGTACACCTTTATTACCATAACTCACAGGTCCTCTCTGACTCAGAGAAGTAATACTTATAAGGTTTAGTTTCTTTGTTTAATGGCGTATCAATCTTCGTGGGCTATTTAATGCCAAAGCTATCCTTACTGAAAAACAGTAGTGATACTATTTAACTGGAGATAAAGAGGTTCATACCTTTCTCAAGAGTATTAGTCGGAAAGTGAACGTAATAGCGTGATTGGTGTTCGAACCCACCTACTTCGGGGTTGTAGTCTGCGGCATTGGCCATTACACCATGGGGACTTCCCCCACCCAGTAGCTGTTGGATATTCCATCCATGGATCAAATAGATCAGTTTAAAATTATTTGTTTTCGTTAGGATCGTGAGCCAAAAAAACTCTTTAGAAACAACTTGGCCCAGTAGGCTGGGGTTGTAGAATACACCAACTGCGTCTCTGCAGAGGGGTGAGACTTCCCCAGAAAGTCTCCTAGATTTGACACTAAATCAGATGGTGACGCTCCATTAATGTTGGAGCTTTGGGGAACATAGAGTACCATTTCATTGCCACGCTCCCTGGTCTAATCTGGCTCGGGATGGTAGTACTTGATAGGGTCCTATCTATGGGTCAAATAGAACTGTTTGACTTTCAAACTGTGTACTTTGACATTTAAACTGAGACCAAACAAATGAGTTATGCTAAACTGAATAACTTGAAATAGAACTGTTTGATCATTTAATTGCGTATAAACAAATAAATGATGTTTGATTAATTTTTTAGTGTTAAATAGCTATATTTGAAAACATTTAACTGAGTGCAAACAAATGATTAACAGTAAATAGAATTGTTCTTATTAGATAGAAATAAGTGAAACCATTTAACTGTGTACAAAAAAAATGAGCACTGGTTCGTTTAAAAATGTTATCGACAAAATGTGTTTAGAAATCATACATTTGATATATATGTATAAAAAGGATTTGGTATTAAATAAACTACATTGTTTGATATGCCATAAAACCAAATCAAACCAGTTGAGAAACAACTACACAAAAAACGTAAATATGAACAAGCGATAAACACAATTCCCTAACCTCAAGGCATAAAACAACCTTAGGCGGGTTGACATGTCTTTAAAATCAATGTATCAATCAATTAATCAAAAACATGATCCAGAAACAATCTAAGAAAAACAAAAAAGTGATATAACACAAACCATGAATTCTTAGTTTAGTCCTCGTGTATAATTCGATAAAAGCGAACCAGTCTTATCAGAAATAAAATTGAAACAAAAAAAACAAATAAGATAGGCGACAAATTTATTTTGGGCGGTGAATGCTTATAAAGTTTAAAAGTCAAGAATCTATTTACGTAACTGTCACACATATCCGTCTATTTTTATGCATATATTTTTTTATCTCAAAAATTTTTGTGATTGCAGTTAAAGCATGTCAAGTAATTTTTGTCAGTCGTTTCTAATGTAACTTTACAGATCAAGTATGAAGGAATAGAAAAAAATTCACCAGAATAAAAATATTTCATTTGCAACAGAAATCTCCGAAATACTTTCCCTTGAATAATTTTGTCTATGCGTTATGACAGTGTAGCAGAAAGAATTTCGTATTTTTGTTTGGCGCGTTATTGAATTCGACCGTTAGGGTCGACGCATAGTTTCACCCAATCAGGATAACTTATCCTATTCAATCCGGACCATCTTTCCGGGCAGCACAAATTGGGGAAAGCCGCCAAAACACTTTCTCTTTCTCAGAACTTCTTCGTTCAGGACAGACGTCTTACTGTCTGCTCTTCAATAGCAGCAGCAGCATTGACACAATGAGGAAAGCCATCTAATTTATGGATCCCTTTGTGTCTATTCTATTAGACCAAGGGTTCCCAGTTGAATATGAATTAGATGAATTCAATACGTCACATACAGGAACAACTTTACGTCACCCCCAAAATTGGCTATGTCGACTGCGATGCAAAATTCCTCGCCGACACCTAGCTACTTCATCTCTGGGCAACATTTTCTGGAGACATTCTCGCTTCTCCCCGAAACAACCAGAATCACAAACTCACGGTGATTACAATCGTTTCTGTCCGCAAACAGCAAACACAACTTTTGCTACACTATGGTGAACATATCTCCCTCACACATTTAACAATGCCTTAACCTAACGATGCACTTTTCGCACAGGCATTTAGCTGCTAAAATGCTTTCTCAACTCTATAACAACTTCATTTCGTTTCCTTGTTTCTTTCCTTCCTACGAGATTGCAGCATCAACGTAAACCCTTTATTCCATGCTGCCATTAAAACCTTCATATGAAACCTTACGGCATCTTCTTCTTCGTACTTCTTCATCCTCCTTTATTTTCCAACAACATTTAGCGAGGATATAAATACAAATATAAATAAATACACGTGCAACCACATATTCCTTCGCTAAAATAGAATAAGATGATACCACATGTAACAGATCAAGCTACTTAAAAGAAGTTTTTGCTTTGTTTTTTGTTTTTTATTTTTGTTTTGTTTTGTTTTTTGCTTTTTATTTTTGTTTTGTTTTGTTTTTTGTTTGTTTTGTTGTTTGGTTTTGTTTGTTTTTTGTTTTTTTTTCTTTTTTGGGGGGGGTCACACCTTCATAACCTATCAGATATCTCACCCCGGCTTTTCATTGGATAAATTTCTGAGCCACAAAAGTATATAACAATGGAAATCATGGAATGCAGCATGATGGATGTGAAGCAAGGCGGATGAATCCCAGGTTGGCGAGCTTTACTAGATGTTAGGCCGTAGGACCTCATATGTCCACAACGGTCAGGATCAAATAGTTCAGTGAGGAAACTACTGCTACACATCTATAAAGGTGGTGTCTATTGATAAAAAAATAAAAACAGCCAACGAAAGTATATTGTCCTTAATTGGAATCATTTTTGAGATGAGGCTTTTTAATCTGAGAATTAATTTTTATTTATTTATTTTATTGCGGACTTTTTTTTTATGCGAAGGCAGTGAAAGAAGAAACAACACAAAAAACTACCAAGATGAGGAGGGAAAGTCCGCAATAAAATAAATAAATAAAAATTAATTCTCAGATTAAAAAGCCTCATCTCAAAAAGGATTCCAATTAAGGACAATATACAAAAATTCGGTACGGCCCCGATTCTGGAAGACCAGATAAGGATTTATGAGACCAAAAAATCCATCCTTCGGGGCCTGTGGCGCAGCGGATAGAGGCAGTGAGTCTCTTCGGTTCCAGGTGAGCATTGTCAGAAGATAGCGGTTTCAAATCCTACCCAAGCCGGCCAGAGGTTTACTTGGTCAAAAACGTGGTGCGATAGACAACAACTATGGAAGGCAGTAATTACTGGGGATACGGTTACAAGACTCAGCATTCCTATCCGAGGTCGCGGTAAATCACCTGACGAAGGCCAGAGGGAATTTGGCCGAAACGTAGTGAAAGAAGAAACAACACAAAAAACTACCAAGATGAGGGGGAAAAGTCCGCAATAAAATAAATAAATAAAAATTAATTCTCAGCCAACGAAAGATTACCAAGAATTTAATTCAAATCGTACATTCAAGCCCCATTGACCCTTCACACGGGTAAATAAGGGGTATGTTCTGCTGAGGCTGGATCTCAGGCCTCAGTGTTCGAAAAATCAGCTACAGAGCCCAACTTATTTAAATGTAAAAAAAAAAAACTTTGTTAGAATAGCGACATTTAACTTTAAATACAATAAACTAACCACCCGAACTTATAGCATCGTAGACGAGCACAGTATTGACATTATTAACATACTAGAATATAGATATTACTATTGAACTAGATTTGAAATGCTAGATACAGGTTATTGGTGGACATTTTTCTAGGCATCTGCACGGAAACACTCTGTCAATGTCGACATAGGAGATACAGGAATACTTCTCAGTCCTCGTGTTTTAAAATCACTAAATATCACTGAGAAAATCCAACTGAGAATTATTTGTGGCACATTTAATGGCAAATCTTGCAACCGTTATGTATAGGAGTCCATAGGAAAACGTTATCTTTACTTCCTCTGTAGTGCTCAGTCGTATTGACACAGCTACAGCTTAGAAGAAATCGGAGAGACCAGATTTCCACATGATCAATAACCTGTCGATAGCAGTCCACACTTTCGTTAGGCTTATGTTGACATCACTTTCAGCAGATGAGATATTGCAATCGAGGTATGTGAACTTGTCTACCAATTTTAGAGGTCTTCCACTTAAAATGGAGATGGCTCCTCGTTTAAAACACTTGAACTCTGTCTTATTTGTGTTCACTTAGATGCAGATGCTTCTTGCTGCTTACTCTATGCTATGCAGTAGGGATTCTGTTTACGCAGGTGTATTTGCTAAAAGCGCTAGATCATCAGCGTGGTCAGCGTCTCTTATAGTTTCTACAAGATATTGTCAGCTTCTTGCTTTTTTAATGTAAAACCATTTTTCTTTTATTCGATCTGTCGACGTTCTTAGTACGTAATCTAGGCAAATCATCAACAAATATGGCGCTAATGTATCTCCTTACAAGACTCCAACGACAATGTCGAAGAAGTCGGTGTTACCATCATTTTTTTCTTTGCATCATTATGGTTGTAATAGTTTGTTTGAGGAGACCATGTACAAGCAGTATCTGCTCCATCTTTATTAGGAATCAAATGCCTTGGAGAAATCTCCGAACAATAGTGTCGCCTCGAGGTTCTTTGCACGTACTACTTCGATGATTCGGCAGAAAATCAGGATTTGTGGGCTATTGAATCGATTTTTCCTAAAGCCGTTCTAAGTTTTTTCTAAGAACTTTCTCGATTTCAGGTTTCATGTGGTTGAGAAGTATGGAATTACAAAACTTAGCAGCTATAGCAATAAGAATAATGCCTCTGTAGTTCTTAGTGATTCGGAGTTCATCGTTCTTGGGTAAGAAGAGGATGCAGTCTTTCGTTTTATGTTGTGTTTTGTTTATATATAACGTTGCATAATCGAAGAAGTATATCGTAAAATTTTCTAGTCTTTCATACTTCAGCGGGTATTTCGTCGAGGCCTGCAGCTTTTCTGTTTTTAATTTTTTGTTTTTTCAGTACAGCGTCAACTTCTTCCTACCTAAACTGATTTATTATTTAGTAACTTTAAGACACAGCGACAGAGAAACATTCTTTTACTTTCTATGGCAGCTGTAGCTATTAATCATTTTTGACAGGTTTATCAGTAATTTCAGGAGGGTTTCAAAGCAGATTCTTTAAATATTCTTCCCACTTCTATAGTCTTTCTTCTTGGATGGTAGCTTTTAATTGTGCTCTCCATGTGCTCTTCCTTCCACTCACTTCCTTTACTGCCTGCTATGCTAATCATAATTGTCTATCTTCGACCGAGTTTTAAATTTTATTGATTTGGCCTTGAATTTATTCTAGTTTTCTTTTTGGTCTGTGTTAGTTCTTTCTGGGCTTTCTTTCGTTTCTACACATTGTCATTTATTGGGTTTCTTTTATCAAGAAAAATATTGTTTTTTATTTTGTTTTTCTTTAATTGCTATTAACCTCCTATGGAACTCTTTATTTGACTCTTGGTTTGGTTAGTATGCACTCTCTTATTGATTCTATTTAGGCGGTAACAAAGTTTTCATATCTGTCATTCGGAGTATGTCTTTTAGATATCTCCGGAAAAGTATCTAATTTATTTACAACAGTTACCATATATTTATTGGTTTGGTTTGGTTTCTTTGTTTAATGACATATCAAACTTTGTAGTTTATTTAATGCCAAAGCTATTCTCCAAGAAGAACAGTAGTGGTACTATTTAACCCATAGCTGGGAGGATGAGGGGGTTCATACCTTTCCCAAGGGTATTTGCATATATTTATTGCTTATATGTATTGGTAAATGAGGACTGGCCATAATGTGTGGTTTTGAATATTTGTTTCTTATTTCTGCATAGACTCAGGTGTATTTTTGCCGTGATAACTTGGTGATCGGAAGATATTCATTCAAAAGAGAAGTATGCCTCACCGTTCAGAGCGCTATTAATCCACTTCATGTTTATTAATATATAATCAAGCTGTGCTTCAACGTTATTTGGGTAGGTGACTATAGGTGAAAGTCCATAGTTTTCCCTCCCTTTTTTTCTTTAATTTTGAGTTTTGGCATGAAAGACTGTTCTTGAGTGAAAATCTGTTCGATACTCGCTATTTCTATTTAGCAGACTGTGTTAGCCAAATTTATTATTTTCATCTGAGCTCATTTATGCATTTAAGTCTCAACTGATGATTAGTGCATCATGTTTTGGAATGTGTCGAGCGAGGGAAGACAGCCTGTTGTAAGTGGTGATATCCGTTTCCTCACTGGTAGTGGTGGGACTGTAGCAAGAGACGATCGCTGTGCTGGGGTTGCTATCAAATGTACCACAAGTAATTCTTGGTTGGGTTTTCTTTATTATTTAGTAACTTTAAGACACAGCGACAGAGAAACATTCTTATACTTTCTATGGCAGCACTGACAGAATTTTTCCAACAGATGCCGAGACAAATGTCCACCCATTATCGATATATATATATATATATATAATTGGAAAATTATATATATATATTGAAAAACTCAACAAACTGTCATTTCTCTCTTATAAATTTGTTTTTGCTGGTTACTCCATAAGAGAAACCAACCTCTTCGGATAGCCATCACACAATAAAGAGGATGAAAATTTTATTAGAAATTATAGAAATATTTTTTCAATGGATTTTTGCTCGTTTAAAAAATAGAGAAGGATAGACAAAAAGATATGGGCCAGAAGTTGGTGTCAAAACCGGATATGATGTCATCATTTGGTGCCATGTATCCTTATGTATCTAAAAAAATTAACAAAACTCATAGAACCTTCAGCAACTGAAATATTGTAAATAAGCTAACCTATTTTATTTTAAGAAAAATCTGTTTATTTATTTATTCACTAAGGAAAACATGGTGATAAACACTTTTACTAATATCAAAGTCATCTTGTTTTGTTAAAAAAAATTATAGGTTTTGTTTGATTTCCATTCAGATTAAAATTTAGTCTTTCTTAATATTCTTATATATTTTTCATTTTGAATACTGGCATTCTAATTACCTTTCCTACTCAGTCGTGCCTCCTCTTGTATTCTTTTTGTACATTTTCGCTGAATTCACTTATTCTGGTTAACTGTTCTATCTCTATCAACACATGATCTATACGTGCCATCCCTCAAAGTTCTATCAATTTTTGCATTTGGTTCTTATCGCATTATTTTATGTTGTTATTCTGTTTCTTTCTAGCGGTTTCCCCTTCTGAACAATATTCAGGTCTTCTTGTATGCATTTTCTCTAGTTTGCTTATTTGCTAGTGTTTCATACAAGTACTGGCTTAGATTAAACCCTGAATCACTTCAGCACTCCAGGACTCTCGTAGCCTGAATGGTCTCAATTCTTCATCGTATTTCCAGTTCCTCCAGTTTCTTCTCCATATTCTTCGGAATTATTTCAAGAGTTCCAACTATGATTGATATCACTATCACCATCATGTTCCATAATTTTTCAGCCCTCAGGTACGGTTCAGGTAATTCTCCAAATTTTCACCTTTCTTTCTTTTTACACTGTTATCTGCTGGAACGATATAAAGTCAACCAGGTGACAAGTTCTTTTCTTTTTGTTAACTAAAACCAGGTCTTCTGGTCGGGATAGGGTGATCCATTAGTGTCTCAAAATCCGAAAGAATTTTGTAGCTGACGTTCCTGGAACTAGTCTTGTCTGTCCAAATACTATTTGTCCGTTGCCCAGTCGGCTGGGGCTGCAGAATACACCGATTGCATCTCTGCAGAGGGGTAAGACCCTCCCAACTAGTGTCCTAGATATGACACTAAACAATCTGATGGCGAGGTTCCAGTAATGCTGGAGCTTTGGGGAATGCGGAGTACCCCTTCATTGCCATTGCTCCCATGTCCACTCTGGCCCGGAATGGTAGCACCAGATAGAGTCCTAATTATGGGTCAAATAGAATTAAACTACGTACTTATGCTAAACTGAATTGTCTGAAATAGAACTGTTTTGGTATGCTAAACTGAATTGTTTAAAATAGAATTGTTTTGACATTTAACTGTGTGTAAAAAACTATTCTTATACAAAACTGAATTGTTTGAAATAGAACTGTTTAACTAAAGTGAATAGCTTGAAATAGAAAAGTTTTTGACAATTAAACTGTGTAATATGCTAAACTGAATCGTTTGAAATCCGAACTGTTTATTTGTATAAGAATAGATTTGGCATTAAATAACCTACAAAGGTTGATATGCCATAAAACCGAAACAAACAAACTAATTGTATTTAGTCACCTTCACGATTTCTAATGAAGTCACTTATTCCTCCATACTAACCGTGCCTTATTATTATTATTATTATTATCTACTCATTAGAGTTTTCACATCAGCATTAGCTGATGGTCTTTCGTTAGAGTTTGAGTGACAGCAAGTCTCCTCAAGTTTCCAGGATTCTTCTCTTCTTCTTCTGGCCGTCTTCAATAATGCTGTTGTTTGGATGGTCTCCACTCGGTCGCCAACTTCCAAATCCTCCAGGCCCTTTGATAATCCTTTAGTTGCCGTGCCAAAAGCACCAATCACAATTGGCATAATTGTCATTTTCATGTTTCATAGTTTTCTCAATTCTCTAGCAAGGTCGAGGTACTTATCTCTCTTTTCACATTCAGTTCTATTCTGTGGTCAGCCGGGACAGCAAAGCCGACAATTTTACAAATTTTCTTTTTTTTTTTTTTTTGATTATTATAAGGTCTGGTCTTCTGGCCGAGATTAGGTGATCCGTTTGTATGTGTTACGCCGCCATGTGCTCAGCGGGCTTGCAACGTACTGTTCGTTCCCGCCAAGTCCACCTGTTAAAGCAGGCCACAGACGTTGGCTGCGGTCTGCCGAACGCTATTTAATGTTACAGATATCACTTACTCCAGAGCGGAACCACATTTTAAAGCCACCAGGCGAGTTATAGGTGACATTATTAAAAGTCAACACAGCTTTCCCCCTCAAATACAAGGTCTTCGACAAGTATAATTCTTTCACAATAAAAAAAGGACTCTGAACTGCCGTGTTTGAGTTAACAAGATTAATAACAATGTTCTTTTATTGAATAAAAGAAAGAAACAAAGACAAAAAAACAATTCAAGTAAAAGTCAGGAGCGAGAAAGTCTTTCTGTATCTCAGAAGGAACCTCCACTAAAATATCCGTATCCTGGACTAAGCCCGCATAAAATATCTTTATCCGGACGGGCCAGCATAAAATATTTGTTAATGGCGGAAGGTGAGAAGGTAATTCGACAACGGTAGATACGGTCCGCTTTTCTTCAGACTATGGGATTTAATGGCAGAGCTCGTGCTCCAAATCTCAAGATTATCATTTCAGTATGAATGCAGCTGGATAAAGTTGAATATACTTAAATTGTATGTTACTTACTTGTGATTCGGTGGAGTTTATTATTTTCTCCTTTTCCTTTCGTTATTGGGTTTCCATAGCATGTTGGTAGAAGGATACAGGTCTTATTTCAGATAAGACCAAGATTAATAATTGTCTCTTTCCTCGTGGACAAGTCTTTTCTTTGGGTATTCGTTTAACGAGGCTTACCATACCTTGGAGTGCTGGGTTCATTCAAAGGATAAGCTTCTTCTTTTCTCTGCCTTCTCTGGGCGGCATTATTTTGGAATTTGGGTTTCTTTCATATCCAAAATTATGTTCTTGGTTTTTCAACGAACAAAGGCAACTCCTTATGCGTCTTCATCCGGTGATGAATGGGCGGCAAGTAACTTATTTTCCGTAGTTTGAAAATTCACCACGTGTTGATATTTTTGGCGAGCTCTTCCTCGGTACCAATCATGGTCGAAGGCCTGCCTCCCCGCCGACACACACATGGCTAATAGAGAGTGAGGTCCTCACATGCCTGTCTCACCTTGTAATGATAGAGAGGGTGGGAGAGAGAGATAGCCTCTCCCACAGCCACTATCCTGTAATTCTTACTTACTACTGACGGTCAAATGTATTAGGGTGTCATATTTCTTCGTCACATATGTCAAAGTCCCATAGGAGTTTGTGTGTGTCATTTTCTATGACAGGTGCTGGGTTGTGCATATACCATTTGTTGGAATGATCAAATTTAAATTTCTTGGGCATTTCCCAGTGGATCACCTTGCCCACCAGTCGTTCTAGTCTTGTACTCCTTCTGTGCCAATTTTCTGCATTCGCTTATTATGTGATTGATTGTTTCGTCTTTGTCACAGCAGAGCCATCATTTGCTATTTTGTTGCGTCTTATCTATCCTCACCTTGATATGATTGGTTCTTACGGTGCTGTTTGGTGCTGCCAAAAGTTTCCTTTTCTTAGCCATGTCCAGGTTTTCTCGTGTGAGATATTGTTTATTAGTCGTTTAAAACGCCCATAGAGTTGTTTTCCTTCCCATTTTTGTTTCCTAGTTATTATCATTCTGTTATCTATCGTGTTGTCAGTATTGTTTCTGGTGGCCGTAATCAGTCCTCGTTCGTGTTTTTCTATGTAGTCTTCGAGCCGTTGTATCGATGTATCAACGCTGTCTTCAATGCTGGCAAGTCCTTTCCTCCCTCTTTTCTTGGTACATATAGTCTGTCAACGTCGTCTCTGGGATGTAATGCCTTGTGCATGGTCATTAGTTTTCTAGTTCTTTTGGTCTATTTGTCTAAGTTAATATCTGGTCCACTTCAGAAAGGGTCTCGAGTATCTAGCGAGGGATACAGCCCAAGTATTTATACCTTTGATAAGGTTTCTGTTTGAGAGCTTTGTCTCGAGTATTTTTCTAGTTCTCCTGAGATATTCTTTTTGAATTTTGTCTTTCATTTCTACTTGTTTTATGGTGTCAGCCTCCAAGATTCCTAAGTATTTTTAGGTCTCGTTTTCTGCAAGCGTCCTGATCTTGTCTTGATTTGGTAGTTCCATTCCGTCACTCATATTTCGTTTGCCACTTTTCATTACGAGCAGGGCGCATTTTTCTATGCCAAATTCCATTCCTATGTCTTGACTGTATATTCTAATTGTGTGTATTAGGGTTTCCAGTTCTTTTTCATTTTTGCCAATAGTTTTATATCATTAGGTGATTGATCTTTTCTTGCGATCTACTAAGTTTGTATCCGGCTGTGCATTTTCTGAGTATGTGGTTAAGTGGCATCATGGCAATTATGAATAGTAGGAGTGATAGTGCATCTCCTTGAAAAATACCTCTTTGGATCTTTGTTTCAGCCAAGCTTTTTCCTCCTGCTGTTCATTCAATTCTCCAGTTTTTCATGTTTTTTTTCGATGAAGTTTATGACTTCGTGAGATATTTTGTACATTTTGAGACAGTTTATTATCCAGCTTTGGGGAACCATATCATATGCCTTTTTGTAGTCTATCCAGACCATAGCTAGATTTTTCCGTCTGTTCTTGCTTTTATTGTTGTTGTTGTTGTTACTGTTGTTGCCTCATGCTACTGCTGCTGCTGCTGCTGCTGTTGTTTAAATAGGTTACCGGGATCGGATTAACTCTTCCCCAGGTGCTGATTTCACAGTTCGTCTCTATACGGATTTTTTGTGTCACACTTATAGACAACAGAAAGAAGGAACAAATAAAAGAGAATTCAACATTCATTTAATCCACTAACGAAATTCGGAAAAAGTTTATATACTTCTTAAAATCCGTACTTTTTGTGCCAAATAATTTATGATAAATTTGACTTTCCTTAATGAAAGTGGTGGTGGACCGTTAATCATTTTATATACTATTTTCCCTGGAATCTATCATAGCACACACGCACACACACACGCACACACATACACATATACATACGTCATTAACTAATATGGTAAAGTAAGGCCAATTAAATCCTATGTCATACAGACTTTTAAAAGGCCTGAGTCCAGCAGTGGATAGAGAAAAGGCTGATGGGAAGAATCGGCTGAATCAGTGCCTTTTCTGCTGACTTCTCTCCAAAGATTCTGTTCAATTCTTTTACGGGATGCTTTCCCGGAGCTTGGCTCAATTGCCGTCTATCTCTTGCCAATACCTGTCCAGAACTAAAGATTCTTCTTGCGGGCGAGGGGACCTCCCGGAGTTTTGGCTATAAGTCAGCATATCTTTCCACACCGACTTCTGTCCTCAAACTGAAGATTCTTTTCCAAATTTCCTCTGGCGAAAAGGTATCATTTTGGTGCTAAAGGGTCTATAGCCAATCATTTGACTTTTCTCTTCTTTCACCATTGGATCCGGTCATGATACCCGAGTGACCTGGATTCAGTTCTTTGTTCAACAGGCTGCAGGTCATGGAGTGCGAGAAATTGACCTTCATTCTCCTATCGTTTTAGTGGTCAGTCTTTGGGGCCTGTTAGTTCAAACACAGAAGGGTAGGGGAATTGATCTCTCTCGGTGGCATACCACGTCACAATATATATATATATATATATATATATATATATATATATATATTCAACAAATGGATTTGATATGTCACCTATGCATTTTTCTCGGTTTCCTTTAAAAACGTTTTTATAAACATTACAAATATTTTCCTACAAAATCTTTTCTTCTGAAAATTAATTGAGAGTAAATTAAAAAAATAAATAACATAAAGAAATATTTCTATTTAACTTATTGCTTTTATTCCTCTTTGTGTATGTGTTTGTGTGTGTGGTTAAGTTATTTGGTTTAATGGCATATCCGCCTTTGATGTTTATTTCATGCCAAATCCTGTTCATAATATATATCTCATATATATGATTTGCTTACGAAGTTTGTAAATAACTTTATTTTTAACGAGTTAGAGCACATTTGATTGCACACAGTTAAATGGTTTCAAGTATTACAAACTCTTATAATTCTCTTGAATATTAATCATTTATTTGGACAGTTTAATGCCGCCCTGACAGCTGGGGTTGTTGAATACACCGACTGTTTCTCTGCAGAGGGGTAAGACCCCCCCTCCTCAATGAGTGTCGTGGATATGACATTAAACAATTTGATGGTGAGACTTCAGTAATACTGGAACTTTGTGGAATGCGGAATACACTTCATTGCCATTGCTCCTAGGTCCAGTCTGGCTCGGTGGTCGCTCCAGATAGAATCCCTATCTATGGGTCGAATAGAACTGTTTGACATTCAAACAGAATGCAAACTAATGACTAATGCTAAATTAAATTGTTTGAAATGGAATTCTTTAATCATTTAACTGTGTGTTAACAAATGACTGATACTTAAATGAATTGTTTGTGATATATAGCAATACTTGAAACCATTTAACTTTGCTGACTTATGCTAAATTGAATTGTTAGAAATACAACTGTTTGGTCCTTTAACTGCGTATATTTAAAAAAAATGTGTTTACAAATCATATATTTAATACATATATGTAAAAACAGGATTTGGCATTAAATAACCAACAATGGCTGATATACCATAAACCAAATCAAACCAAACAGTTTAATGGTTTCAAGCATTGCCCTTTAACATCAGAAATTCTATTTAATAATTATTCTCATGTAATTCAATGTTAATCATTTCTTTGCACACAGCTAAATAGCTTCAATACACTAATGATTCTATTTAATATTAATCATTTATTTGCACACAGTTAAATGTTTTCAAGTAATTCTAACACTAATAATTTTATTTGATATTAATCATTTGTAAGCACACAATCAAATGGTTTTAAGTATTACAATCTCAGTACAGTTGAACGTCAACTACCGTTTTCTAGCACCTTTAAGATAAAGAAGAGTTGGACACTTGTTTGTCCCAAGAGTAATTTGAAGAATACAGTCGGGACAATACAGTAGGGATAATGATAAAGATGACATGACCAGCCGAGTGATTAGAACGGGTCTCCCATCGCCCGTCAAGCCCAATAAGAGGCAAAGTGAAATGTTGCCGGTCATGTGGCTATTTCAATTGCCGGGTCACAGACTGCTCAGCCGCCGGGATCCCATCCTCAAGCATTACGGGTTAATACTCTAACCAACAACCCCAGCAGTAGTCAGAAAGTGAACGCAATAGTGCGACTGAAGTTCGAACTCGCTCACTTCAATGTCGCAGTCCAACACGTTAGCTATTACACCACTGTGGCTACCTGCCACCGAAGGAATGTGTGACTTAGATGTATTACCTAGTCTATTTCTTGTGGTTGAAACTAAGTTGAAAACCTAAGCAAAGACGACTACTTGACCAGATAAGAGAAATTTTCCAGATATGAAAGTATATATTTACTCAACTCTTCCACTCAAGCACTCCACACAACGTCAATTTTTAAGCGGAGTTTAATAGATTTTAATTCAGAATTTTCCTTCTACTAGTCTAGTTGACGTACCAAGGTTAAAGAGCTCAGTCTACCCTACAATCTACACATATCAAGAGTAAAAATAGTTGGATTCCAGCCTTTTCCAAATGTATTAGCTCTATGTGAAATTAGTCTCGTCCTCGTTTTGAATACTGGTCACCGAGTACGTTTTCTACGACGATAACCGTTACGTCACGAACACTTCCAGATATTGAGATAATAAAAATTAATTTTCACTAGTTGATAAATAGATCCAAAGAAAAGGGAAAAGTAAACAAGAATTTAGTTGAAGATATTTTGAGAAAGCTATCAATTGAAATCTCTTATGATCACCCAGATATTGACAATGGAAGAAACCTGAAAAATGGGAACGTGAAGGAACCAGGCATGAACCCAAAAAACAAATGTTGATAAATGGAAGTGTATAAGAATCCGTCTTAAAATGGTGGTGAGAAGAATCTGACCTTTAAGAACGTAAAGGCGTCAGGCATGAGACAATCGAAGTAAACTCTCCGAAGAGAAAGTAAATCCCATAAAAACAGAAACGCAGGTTTGCTCAAAGCACTTGCCAGAAGTCGTTAGAGTCCACTTACATATGAGCTATGACCCATTGCATTCATTGTAATGTTGTAATCTGTTATTTAACATTTAACAGTTTCAGCCAGGAGCCCACGCTTGTGGGGTAACGAACTTAAGGAACCAGGGTTTTAAGTCCTAAAAACAAAACAGTGATGTTGTACTCGAATAATTGATTTATGACCTACCTTTGAAGGAGAAAACTAAGGTTTAGTTTGGTTTCTTTAATGGCATATCAACCTTCATGGGTTATTTAATGCCAAAGCCATTTCTGGAGAACAACAATGATACTACTTAACCCTGAAGGGAAACGGGTATCCATATCGTTCCCTAAGGTACTGGTTAGACTATGGATCGAATAGCACGACTGGAGTTCGAATTCGCTTACTTCGAAGCCGTAGTTCAGTAGTTTAGGTATTACGCCATGGGGGACTACTACCGGAGAAAGCTGAGTGAAAATTCGGAAATTGTATTAAAAGCAAAGGATAGACCGAATAATCACAGACCCAACAACTTAATAAATACCACTCATTATTACAACTGGCGGAACATAAACGTTAACCTCTCGTGGGCGTTTATTTACTCTCACAAAAAAAAATTCAGTGTTACGATATGAAAACCTCACACGTAGGGCGGTTTTTCAGCCAACATTTCAGAAGTTCAAACCAACTAACAACGACAAATTCTAACTCTTAGAACTCAGGCGACTGATCTTTGTCCCTTTACCTTTAAATACATATATCTGCATCGCTATTGCCTAGTAACAATACAGTCAATCAGATGTACCCTTGTATTTCAGCTATGACAAAGTGGGTTTGTTATAATGTTGTAATCTGTTATTTGGTATTTTATATTTTCCCAAGATACATTACTTAGATAGATAAACACACAGATAGATAGAGAGTGTCAGAGAGGGGGGGAACAAATAATCCGAGAGAAAAAACTCGGCGAACACTCTACCTTAAGCCCAATGGCCCGGTGATACAGATATAAATATAGACAAAGAGAGAGAAAAAACAGTGGGACTGAGATAGATAGATAGATAGATAGATAGATAGATTGATTGATTGATTGATTGATTGATCACCAAGGGTCCGGGAGACCGGGGTTCAATATCAGGTCGAGTCATACTTAAGACTCAAAAAACTAGTACCTGATGCCGCCTTGCTTAACACTCAGCATTATTAGGTAAGGATCAAGGGTAAAGTGGAGCAATCCAGGGAATGGAGTAGCGCCCTCCCCTACACCTCATGTAGTAGCTATTGAAAATGGAGCCTTCGGGTCGCCCTCGACTATGGTCACCAGCTCTACTTACTTTTTATGTTACTCCTAGCGAGTTTTTCACACCAGCATTAGTTGATAGTCTTTTACTGAAGTCTGAGTGACAGCAAGTCTTTTCAGCTATCCAGGACTTTTCTCAGTCTTCTGTTCGATATCAACAATATTGTAGTTTGAATGGTCTCAGCTCGTCCTCCGATTTTCAACTTTTCCGGTTCCCTTGCCGAGTCTTTGGGGACCGTTCCAATAACAATTGGTATTACCGTCCTATCCCATAGTCTTTTCAGTTTTCTGGCAAGGTCCTAATACTTGTATAACTGTAGCCCGTCTTCTAGGCCCTTCTGGTACAGCTTTGTTGTTGGCTAGACGTGTGCTACGCAGTTCGGATCTATGGTCGTTCTAATATTTCAAACTTTTCTGTTTGTACGGATCAGACGAGTTATACAGTCGCTGGCTCTGTTGGCAATCTAGTGTTGTGTTTCTTACGAACTAAGAAAGTCAGTTTTTATTCTCTTGTCTGTAAGCCGTAGTATAAAATTATTCGACTTGATTACCTGTCAGGAAGAAGTTTTTCGTTTCCACACCAGAAGAAATTAAGAACACTAATCTGGATTAAAATCTGGTATATTTAATATATGTGGCCAAAATAATCAAATAAGAATATGAGGTAATGACCATTTAGAGACTGCTAAAGTTTAGCGTCCTGTCTGTGTTTTAGATGCGGGCATGTGTGTCTCAGATGAGAATTTTATACGTCTCATTCTCCAGGGCGGATTCTGGTTTGTAAATATACAATTTGGTCGAATAGTCAAATTTCAAATTTTTGCACAATTCCTTGTCGATCCCATTTCCCACCCAGTCATGTCAATTGTATTCTTCTTGCGCTAGTTTACTGCATTCACTTATCCTGAGTATGTTCTTATTGTTTGTATCAGAGTCTCCAATTCTTTTTCATTTTTCCTAAACATCTTAATAGTGTTCATGTAAATTAGATGATTAATCTTTTCTTGCAATTTATTAAATGTATAACCCCCAGTGTATTTTCTAAGTAAGTGGTTGAGTGTCATCACTGCTATAACAAGTAGTAATGGAAAATGCCTCTCTGGATTTTCACCTAAGCTAAAGATTTTCCTCCTGCTGTCAATACTACTTTCCAGTTTTTCATAGCTTCCCTAACGTAATTTATGACTTTGTCGAACATCTTGTTCATTTCAGACACTCTATTATCCAGCTTTGCGAGACCAAATCATTGGCCTTCTTGTATTCAATCCACCCCATGGATTCATTTTTCTACTATGCTTTGCTCTCTTTCGGGATGTGCTGATCAATCTACAGTATATCACCTGTTCCTCTTGCTCCTTCCGGACATCCTTCTAGTTCTTCCAAAAACTACGCGGCTTACTAGTGAGTGAGAGATCTCCTTAATCTGTGCTGTTAGGATTTTCCACATCATAGGTAGACACATACTGGGGATAGTTCCTTCTGCGGGGTCTTTCTGAATCAGGATGATCTTTGCCTTAGTCATCCATTCGAGTATATTTGTTTCTTCTAAGCATTTACATAGTTCAAAAGCCAGTCTGTCGTGGATAAATGTGAATTTTTTTAAACAGAATTTATGGATGCTGTCATGGCCTGGAATCTTCCAATTCGGTACTTTTTTCGGTGTTGCTCTGAGCGATTCCAAAGGGCCTTCTGTGAGTTCTTGTAATTCTTTTTCTATGTTATTTACCCATTCGGCAATTCTGTTATGTTTTTTCTGTTCCCATATTTTACTCAAAAATTGTTTTGCTTCCTTTACACGCGGTTGTTTGTATGTCCTCGTTCATTCTTCGCCTACTTGTTGGTAAATTTTTCTTTCATTATTTTGGAAAGTCTGGTTCTGATTGTATTGCTTGATCCTGTCTCGGTATCTTTTGGATCTCCCTTCTTTCATCAATATCTTTTGATTTATCTCTTCAAGTCGCATTATTAGATTTGTCTGCTATTTTGTTTTTGTCTTTTCTCCCTAAAATAGTCCTCTATGTTTTTTCCCTTCTTTAGCATCTTTGCTTGTTTGACCCTGTGTTATATAGTCATCAGCTGATTCATGCAGAAATATCCATATATATGCTGGATACATACCGATGCAATAATTAAGACGCCCGATGATAAAGTCGCAAGAATAAACGACGCAAACAGAAAGACGCAGGGAGACTTCTTTATAAAATATTTTACCTCTCACTTTATTTGTAAGGTTTCGAAAAGGGTTACTCAAAGTTTGCGTGTGAGAGGTAGCTGGGGACCGAACATTACTGAAATATTTTGACCCCGAAGTTATGGCCGTCAGCATTGTGTCTTTTTCGTTCTTCATGGCTGCTCAACCGGACACTGGAGTAAACTCTTTTGTGTGCTGGCTTTCCCTACTACATCGCGTCTACTTCCGTCTTCCACTGTACTGCTTGCCCTCCTTCTCGCCTATCTCCCACTGTCCTCAATTCGTCAACCTTATATTACCTTCAAACTCCCACGCAGTAATATAGACACGCCTCAACGCCTACGCAACCTCTTCCGATTTCCAGCGACCGGGATGTGTCACTTCCTTCCGGTACACCACCTTGAATGGCATTTTTGGCCGGGTCAAAAGGTCAAAACATAACACCTGTCTCAGTATTTTTTAAGTCTCCTTTCTTTCACCAATATCTTTTGATTTATCTCTTCAAGTCGCATTATTAGATTTGTCTGCTATTTTGTTTTTGTCTTTTCTCCCTAAAATAGTCCTCTATGTTTTTTTCCCTTCTTTAACATCTTTGCTTGTTTGACCCTGTCTCAGTATTTTTTAAATCTCTTTTCTTTCGCCAATATCTTTTGATCTATCTCTTCAAGTCGAATTATCAGATTTGTCTGCTGTTTGTGTTTGGTATTTTCATCTCAACATATCCCCATGTTTTTTCCTTCAATATTCGTTTGTTGTCACAATTTCTTTACCTAAGCGCCTAATTTACCATCCAAGTTTTGCATTTATGTTCTGGTTTCTTGGAGAAACACTAATTTTTTATCACAAATTAATTTTGCTCCTGCATAAATTAGCTCGTTTAATTCAGTCATGTCCATTGGGATATTTGGTAATAATTTATCTTTTTGGTTTCTATCTTTTTTCTAATCTTGGAGATGGTGATGTAGTCTTCTTTTCACTTATGATTTTCTTTATTTATTCTACTTTTATTTTGTCTTCTTGTGTGAACTTTTGTTTTAAGATGCTTAATTAAATTTAAAAGAATCAGCCCAAATTTCTATCATTCTTTTTCTATGCCTTCTTTGTGTAGGATTGCTCTTAAGATAACAGTGAAGTACATTTTTGTTGTCTTCCCTAGTCCATTTCTTTTATTGGTGTCTCTGACTTATGTGCTTGAAATTAGAACAGCTAACATTCGCAGGGTGCCATGTTGACTATCAAGGGAGCACCTGCCGATCATAACACCCAGACCTGTTGTCTGGGTTCCATGTTGAAGTATGGTATGATTTGCATTTTTCATGAGTAGTATATAGTGTCTATACCAGACAGAGGGATTTTTTCATTATCTGAGCGTCTGTTAAAGATGTGACCAGGTACTTTTAAAACTAAGAGGACACATAAGCGGATCACAAAAAAAACTTAAAATCGTCTTAAGTTTTCAAAGTTTTAACTTAATCAAAGTTCAACAGCTGACTTTTAAAAAAACTATTCATTTTTTTTATCTTCATTTGTTATTTAAACTGTTACATTGGCTTATGACTTATATTCTTTAAACCCAGAGCAATTTTATGGTATTTGTTTATTTTAATCTTTGCTTAACGTTTCAAGTATGCTACATCACTTATATCATCCTTATTTGCTACTGATTTTGAGCTTTTTATCAAAAGAATTCAAGTCACGTGATTTGGGGAAGGGGAAAGAACCCTTCTACGGCTACCATTACTGTCTTAATTTTGCCAGCATTTTCCTTCCTTCCCTTCTTTTCCCCCACCCCAATAACATATACAAAACTTTCATTTAACGTTTAAAAAGTAAAGTATATAAATCTTACTTCAGCAGAAAATTTTTAAATATTTACGAATCAACAAAAATCTTTTAGCATTTCAACGTAGTTAAAGATAAATTATCATTATTATTATTATTGTTGTTGTTGTTGTTGTTGTTATTTCATTACGAGTTTTTTATACTAACATAAGCTGGTGGTCTTTCACTAAAATCTGAG
Source organism: Sepioteuthis lessoniana (assembly GCA_963585895.1). NCBI lineage: Eukaryota > Metazoa > Mollusca > Cephalopoda > Myopsida > Loliginidae > Sepioteuthis > Sepioteuthis lessoniana. Next base: position 24,865,977 of record OY757937.1, on the reverse strand, counting down.
TGACAGCAAGTCTCTCAGATCTCTAGAACTCTTCTGATTATTCTAGCCGTTCTTAACATTGCGATGGTCCGGATGGTCTCGATTCTTGTTCTGATCTTCAATTCCCCTAGACTCCTTTCCAAGCCTTTGACGATCGTTCCAAGTGCATCAACTAGAGTTGGTATCACCAAGTTCTTTTTAGTTTTATAGCAAGATCCAAGTATTGGTCTATCTTTTTGCCTTCTTTTATTTTTCACTCTGTTGTCTGCTGGAAGGGAAAATCCACTTGATGGAAAGATCTTTTTCTAGTTAATTAAAACTAGGTCCGGTTTTCATGGTGAGATTAGATTATCTATTTGTGTCTCAAAATCCCAGAGAATTTTATGTGTCTCATTCTCCAGGACGGATTCTGGTTTGTGAATGTACTATTTGGTAATATGGTCAAATTCTAATCTCTTGCACAATTCCCAATGAGTCACCTTCCCCGTCCAGTCTTGTCTAATTTTGTACTTCTTTTATGCCTATTTGCTACATTAAGTAATTAAGTTTCATCTCCGTCTCCACATAACATACACTTGCTATTTTGTTGCATATTATGAATTTTCGCTTTAATATCGTTGGAACTGATGGCATTGCTTTGTGCAGCTATTAGAAGAGATTCAATTTCTCTCTTGAGGTTTCCCTTTCTTAGCCATATTCAGGTCATCTCGTATGAAATCTCGCCTGTTTGCCGCTTGATATATCTATACAATTGTTTTTCTTCCCATTTTTTGTTTTCTAGTTTTTGTTTGTTCTTATGTTATCATTACTGTTACTGGCTACTGTAATTGGTCTTTCTTTGCTCTTTTTAATGTATTTCTCGAGTCCGCATATTTATGCATCTACGCAACCTTCAATACTGACGAGTATTATTATTATTATTATTATTATTATTATAGACAATTATTACTTATTTGTGTCTTGAGTTGGCATCGCAAGTATTAACTGATCTTTCTTTTCTCCATGTAGTTCCATCGCCAAATGTCATTTTATTCTCCCTCATTTGTCAACTTCAACCCCTCAAAAGGCGCTCCCCTTGTAACTATTTACCTCTGATCTTCTTTGGTCTAAGGATTGCTACTCCTCACAATTAGAGGTGCTCATGATGTATTGGTTATCATCGTAGGAAATAGACACGTTCATCCGAGGTCAAATTCTGGACGAAGTTGTTTGTATTCACATAGCGCTGATACCTTTGGAAGAGGTATACATCCAACTACTCTCCTTCCCTCCAGCTATGAGTAGACTGGGATCTTTAACTTTGGTGTGGCAACCGATCTAAAAGAAGGAAAACTCAAAATTCACACCTGTTAATACTCCATTGAAAAAATTAACCTTGTGTCGCATCCTGCACGTCGCGGAGGGTTTAGGTAGATATATACTTCCCACAGTTGTGCCATTTTATCCCTTTAATGAGCCTCTTTTTTCCTTTTTTTACTTTTTCTTTGTTCTTCTTTTTTTTTATCAAACGCTCAACCAGCTACACTGCCCCAAAAGTATACAGTGACGATAGAAAGATAGATAATTTTTTTCCGCCATTTTCCGTCTTTTAAATAATCTTCTTAAATGCTTCGTTAAAACAACAAAGTTTATTCATGCTACCAGCAAAAAAGATAGAAAATAAATTACAAAAAGGTAGAACCCATAGTTGTATATTTAAATCAGAATTCATCTCTGTAATGTCGTTTTATTTCATTTGTCGGGTAGCTTTAAAAGTAACATTCTCAGTGAATGAACAATGATAGACATGCGTTGCTAAATGACTTATCACACCTCTCGGCTCAAACCCGATAAAAAGCAGACAACAATGAAATAAACCATTTCATTGGTTCCAAAGTTTACTGATAAGAAATGAAATATTTGCCATACATAACTTTACAGATAGAAAGACAACTACATATGTGCTCAACGCTTGAAGAACACAAAGGAAAATAGTTTTTTTTTTTTTTTAAGACAAGCCAAACAAATAAACGGAGATATGAAGACTTCATCCTCTTTTGTACAGGGAATTGTTATTTTCGTGTCCATTCAGAGTAAGTTCCATTGATCAATTCTCAGTCATGTTTGATTTACTAAAGTTTAGTTTGTTTGTCGTTTCCATATTCTGTTAAATTTATTCTCTATGTTTTAAATGACGATGAGAAACTTTATGTTTACCACCCAAATATTTACCTGGATTCCCAGCATATTTTTCTTTCTTCATATTTCTTTGCAACTAAATATCGTTTAAAACAGTTTAAAATCATCCCATATATGTTTTGAAACTAGTGTCAATATTTGTTATTTTAAGTACGAGGATCATTCAATAAGTTTCCAGACTTTTTTCGTATGGGCACTTTTATTGATAGTACACACATGAAACTCTAGTCCCCTTCGAAGTAATCTCCTCCGGCTACAATGCACTTTTTGTACCGTTCCAACAACTTCTGGAAGGCCCCATGGAAGTCCTCTTGTGTGAGCGTGTCAATGACCTTCGTCAAAGCCGCTTTCATCTCCTCAATTGTCTCATAACGACAGACTCTGAGCTTAGGAAATAACCCAAAGTCACAGGGTGCAAGGTCTGGACTATAGGGAGGCTGAGGAACTGTCTTGATGCCCATCTTGGTTAAATAGTCTGTGATAAGGATGGAGTTATGGACTGGTGCATTGTCCTGGTGGCAATGCCACTAACCCGATTTGAAGAGAGCTGACCTCTTCCCAAGGAATCTCTTCCTGAACTCCCTTAAAACCTCAACATAGTAACCCTAACCCTAACCCTTTGGCCAATCAACTCTGGTTTATTGACTTCTTTGCTCCTCCCATACCTCTCATCATCCCTCACACACTCCGAGCCTTCCTTGAATCTCTTATGCCACTCATAAACTGATGCTCGATTCATACAAGATGCTCCAAAAGCGGTCTGAAGCTTTCCATACATTTCTGTGGCATTTTTTTCCAAGTTTAAAACAGGATTTTATTGCATATGGTTCTTCTAAAGTGTCCTCACGTCAGTATTGTATTTTTGAAATTCACCAGCTGTGACAATCAAGCTTTAGTAGGGTGTATTCCAATTGCTGCTGTAGCTGTTTATTTGTACCTGAAATCATAAAAATTGATCAGTCATCTCATAAGATGTATAGCAATAAGATACTGAATTTTCAAGAGTCTACTACAATTTTAAATGCCTGTACAAAAAAGTCTGGAAACTTATTGAATGCACCACGCATATTACTCCAGTGGATATATTTAATGATGTTCTGGTCTTTTGAAATCATTTAGCCTTTCTTTCTTACACACACACACACACACACACACACTCACACAAACTATATTGTTTTTTAAAATCTATATATTACTAAAATTCTCATAGTGTTTGCATACGTGTGTGTATTGGAGAAACAGACAGTGGGGTGACGCCACAGGGGTGGAATCCCCAGGACCCGGTTCATCTTGTCTTATTCCCACCGCGTCCTGCTCGAAGACAAGAATGTAACTAAAAGAGATGAAACATGGCCTCTGCGATATATATTACCAAGGCCTGTCATATGATTAAAGTTAACTTGCTGACGTCACTACTAATAGAGTTCTGTTTTATTTACTGCACAGCGTCTTTCAGCGTTGACTCAGTTTCAGAACAAAACAATGCCTTCCCCTTGTGTAGGACCAAAGTGCAAAGGGAATTATAAAAATGGTCCGAAAGTTCATTGTTTTTCGTTTCCAAAAAGTAAACATTTATTTGATGAATGGAAGCATGCCATTAAAAGGGAGAATTTTACCCCAAGTCCATTTAGCAAAGTGAGAAGTTAAAATTTTAATCACCATTTATTTCAACAGGCGATAAAATCAAAATTTGTTTAAAAAATTAGTTTTGCCGTCGCACAAGAAAGAAAGCAGTTTTAAAATTCAAACTGAAGCCGAAAAAACTTGTTAAACATTATATTTTCAAAAATATTTGAATTAATTTTTTTATTGATATTTCATTTAAGAAAATAATGTTTTCTTCCCACTGAAATACTAAAAAAAATTCTTAGAAAACAATCGTAAAATCTTTTTACATTTCTATATTTGAAACTTTATGAATCATTTTTAAACATGAAAAAATATTCCTGAATTAATTTTTTTTTTTTCATTCTTGAATGACCAAAAACTGCAAAATTTATTTTTTAGTCAATTTTTAAAAAATTTGTTTTATTTTAAAGTTTTTTTTTTATTTGAAAAGTGTAAAATTATTTGTACCAACAATCAAGTCACTATTGCCGAAAATTTAAATTTGAAGATGATGACTTAAACTTTGTTTAAACCTATTATTTCTGAATAAGTTTTGAATTTATTTGAAACATAAAGGTTTAAATCACACCACTACACTTGAATTTTAAAACATAATTTTTAAAATATTTAATTTTTAGAAAATATTTAGTACAAAATGAACACGCTAACACACTCAAAAAATATTTTCCAAATATTTTTTCCTTTTTTGATAATTTGAAAGTTTATCATCGATATTAATCCGTAGAAAAAATTGGAAATAAGAAAATTAGATTTTTAACCTACGAATAATTTTTTTACGGTTGGTTTAGGGTTTTTAATCCTTAAAAAATTAATTAGTAAGTAAACATTTAACCAAAAAGAGTTTTGCAAAAAAATGATTTTTTATAATCAGTTTAACATCATAAATGAAATAGAAACGTTAATTTTTTTCATTTTTTTTTTTTTTCATTTTTTACTATTTAAGTATTTTTAAAATGCAATTGAATTACCAAATATCCTAGAATTTTTTTAAGTGTATCTTTTTTGAAAGGTAAAAATATCTTTTTATTTCATCCAGGAGGATTAACAACGGATTCAAAATATTTCAAAATATTATTCTAAAATTCGAACTCCGTTGTTTTTTTAGCAGAATTTCCCTAAAGACATTGTTTTTCTAATAAATGAAGATATATTTTAACTTCAAATTAAAATAAGGAAATTCACTTGATTCAGTGGAAAGCCGGACTTTGGAATAGTAATACGAAAGTTCGAATTCCAGTCTTTCCGTTTATGTTCACATTTGGATAATATCCTTAGGAAAGGTACTTGAACTTATTTAGTTTGAATTGATTTGATTGAATTTAATTTGTTGCATTTTTAAATATTGTTAATTAATAATCATTTATGCTTATTTATTGTGGCTTCTTGTTTGTTCCTAAATTCTAATGATACTATTGTTGGTTGCTTGATTGCAATATCTGAGTGATTCTGATTTAAAAATTCTTGCAATTAAAACAAAAGTGATTGTGATTTTTCATAATTAAATTAAAAATATGAAAATTTAAGCAGTGTTTGTTAAATTGTTTTTAAAATTTAGACGAATAAATGAAAAAAATTTGGTCTTTAAAACCGTGTTTATTTACAAACACGACCGACAATCAGTGATGTTTATGTTTATATTTTCTTATTAATTATTGTTTTTCTTAATTTTAATTAAAATTAATAAAAACCAGTATAAATCAAAACATGTCTCTTTCTTGTTACATTTTTAAAAAGTTTTAATATCTTTATTAAAAAAAAAACGACTTTGTGATTATAATTCAACGTTGTCATGAAGCTCCACTAGCGTGACGTCACATTTTATCGCGCTGGCCTGGGTATTAGCGACGGCCTCGAATGAATACACTCCAGTCACAGCCCAAAGGCCAGGAAAGTACCCTGAATAATAACATAAATAATAAACATATATTCGTTATATGCTGTGAAGAGATTATGGTCAAATCATCCTTCCATAGGGAAAAATATGTCACTTTCACTAGGAAAATTTCTTATGTTTTCTCTTTCGTCCACTTCCACCTCTCGGCAGACTGGGTTCTTTAGCGTTGGTTAGGTAACCAGTCTAGGAAAATGAAAATTCTGAATTCAAACCAATTTAACTTCGCAAAAAAAAAATTGATCTTGTGTCATATCCTGCCTGTAGTAGAGTGATTGAGTATATACATACTTCCGCCACTCGCCAGTTAAAAAAAAAAAAAAAAAAAGGAAACATTTAAATGTTGGGTATTGATGTTTAATGGATAGATGTGTTGTTTGTTTTGTAACCTTAACACTTGATCTTTTTTTGAATCATTAGAAATTTCCATATTTAGTCATTTAAGGATTAGAATAACCACGTACAGACAAACACACACACACACACACACACACACACACACACAATATGAATTATGACGGTTGTTTATTGCCGTTATGAGACCCCAAATTCAATTTTTTTTAATAAATATAGATATATATTGAATAATAATAATAATAATAATAATAATAATAATAATAATAATGTTTAAACAAAGAGACTTGCTTTCACTTGTTCTAAAAAAAAAGCCAATAATTTTTAACAGCATTAAATATATGATAGTAAATGTAACAAAATTAGCACCAGTAAATCCAAAGAACACCCTTAATGCTAGACCAATTGTCTGGAAAAAATTTGATTTATGAACCTTTATCACTTCCTGTTTCTAGCTTAGATATTCCTCTTTCCTAAAAAAAAAAAAAGAGAGAGAGAGAGAAGTTAGTTGAACCGTGGCCGTCGCAATAATACCATGGTATTATTGCGACGGCCACGGTTGAACTCAGGACTCCAGACAAGTAAATTTGGAAAGGAACTATAAAACTAAGAACGAAGGTCCTTTGATAGAAAATAACCTTGAACGATTAAAACATAAATCCACAAGATTATAAACCCATTACAGGACTTTGTAAGTAACAATATTTACTAGATGCAAACCCTTTAAAATATTCTTTTAGATATAAAATTTCTTACAAGAAGAGACCAAAAAGAAAACCATTTATCTCTGTCCGTAAAATATTTAATTTAAACGTACTATTCATAACCCCTTGCTTCACATAAAATTCATATATGTATATAGACCTACCAATTCTTTTTATTGTTGTTTGTTCTTTTTTTATGTGTTTAATTTGTTGTTTTGCATGTCTGTTTGTATTATTCTATTTTACGTTCTTTTCTACTTTCGTAAATACTTATTTTATTGTATGAGGACAACTGTTAGCGGTGGCTATATCTCTAACCCTGTTTATTATAGAATTAATTCTAGTTTAGAGATACCCCGTTCGCAACACAGTATTTTATCCCGTCTTATTATCCAAGATAGAGCTACTTTTATTGTAAAATCATTTCAAAAACGAATTCAAAGCCGAATTTAAAGATGAATCAAAAACAAACTTAAAACGCAAACAAATAAATCTCAACTGCCATTTTCACGTTTTCGCGATTGTCAGAAGAAAAAAAAAGATTTTCCTTATTACGTGATGATCGTGAAAGTAGGAAACTGTCATTTGCGATTTATCGTTAGTAATTTATATTCATTTTTAGATTCAGTTTTAAAGTTGTTTTATCAAACGCTCACGCACCCACCAACCCCACGTCAGCACTATATATATATATATATATATATATATATATAATCACCATCATCATCTTGTCCACAACATCATATATATACATACATATATGTCATCATCATCATCATCTACCCACAACATCACGGATTCTGACTATCCGTCGAATCATCGAAGGAGTACATGCAAAACCTCGAGGCATCACTATTGTTCGTAGATTTCTCCAAGACATTTGTTCCACATACAGATGAAAGATGGAGCAAATACTATACCCAATGAGTTGAAAAAACATTCGACTAACAAACTTACACAAGGGAGTTTGAGTCTCATTGGGTGTCCTATTCATATGACCTTGTGCCACATATGTTATCTGACGAAAGCAACAAGCTGGAAACATACACGTATGTAAGAACGAAATAAATAATTCTTTAAAAAATACAAACCTCTCAGTGGGCCTATTCATTTTTAAGTATTTATTTTTCTCTCTTTGTACCAACAACAAAAAAAAAGAAAAAAATTACATATATATATATATATATATATATATATATATATATATATATATATATATATTGTTATGTCTCTTCTCTCAATTCCGGACGATGTTTTCGATGATTGGTTATTCCGTGTCACAGACAAGTCGGCGACGCAGTACGTAAACGAACTAAAATTTATAATTCGTCCTATTTACCCGGGTTGGCTCGTAAGGGATGTTCCATGGGTAATAATAATAAAAAAGGTATTAACAACAGGTTGAGGAATTATTACACAGAAACAATGTGTCATAATGACTAACAAAAGTAAAACCACACACAACGGCGATTTCAACAACATATAATATATATTTATTCCGTTAGCATTCAACTACCAAAATAGTAGAAACATATAACACAGTTCAGGGAAAATACTGAGAAGATTTATCTGAGGAGCGATGATTAACGTAAAAATTCGATTTGAGCATGATAGAAAATTATGTTTTATCAAGTCTCTTTCCTTTGTCCCTTTTTTTACACGAGGTTCTGCCTTGGCTTTCCCATCAGCAGGTGCCACCTTTCTCCTTTCAACTGTCTACGTTTTAAGCTATCCTGCCTAGTGTTCTAATTGCCGACTTGCAACCTCCCACTTCTCCTCTCACAGTGTCTACTGACTGCTGCTATATATGTAGACAACCCAAGTATATGTCACAATATATATATATATATATATATATATATATATAAGTAAGTAAAATTGGTGACCGTAGTCGAGGGTGACCAGAAGGCTCCCTTTTCAATAGCTACTACACCGAGGTGTAGGGTAGGGCGCTACTCCTTTCCCTGGATTGCTCTACTTTACTCTTGATACGTACCTTACCATATATTGCTGAGAGTTAAGCAAGGCGGTATCAAGTACCATTTTTAAAATCTTTGGTATGATGCGACCTGGGATTGAACCCAGGTCTCCCGGACCATTGGCGAACACTCTACTCACTTGGCCAAGACAATAAGGAAAATATCTTTGTGACTATTTATTTTTCGATTATTCACAACTAATTCCGACCTTAGGTTGTTTTGGGGGGAAAGTTTTGTTGAAAAGGGGGGGTTAAGGGATTGATATGCCATGATAGAAGCGATGAAAATATACTGATGACATAGAGTATTCATTTATTGGATAAAAATTGTTTTCTAGTCTCCAAACGTCTTCAACTGACCTTTATATATCTGTTGTGGAGGCACCAGGCTAATGTGGTTTTTCTTTGAGAGGTCTATGTTAAGTTTGGGAAGAGTGCCTTTCAAATTAGCCATGACTTACGTTTATTTGTTTATTTAGGTGTTTATATCACTTCAAGTCTGCCAAGTCTAATTCAAGGTAAGCCAATTAAGTTTAATACCAAATTCAAATGCCTGTGGTTGTAGGTATTTTAACTATTTGTCTTTTTGTTTTTCATTTATTGACGTTATGACTAATTTTCTTTTTTCTTTTTCAATTCTTTCTATAATGGTGAAATTTGCATCTCTATGAAAATCGGGAACGTTTGAGCGAAAATGCTATTCTACAAGTGTTAGTTTATTATAATCCATAGATTGGATTATGCTTTTATACTTATTTAGTTTAAAATAAAATGTCCATATCACCTTGTAATGCTAATGAACAATATCTTCTGTTTTAGTTATTTATTCAGATTATCAATTCGATAAATTTGGCTGCTACTACAGAAAAGATTTGATGAAGATGAATTGCCATCAAGGCGACCGTATCGCCTTCAAAGAAGTGATATACGGAACCTCAGTAGAGAACTGCACTGAAGAGAGCACAAAAATCACCTGTTCTCAAAATGAAACTGACTGTTTGACCTATGATAAATTCAAGTCATTTATGAAGAATGATCAGGTTCAGAAATGCTCAGGAAACAGAATGTGTTCTTTTCAGACAACCTGGGACCAGATTTCTCTCAATGACACATGTCAAAACAAAAGTCGTTATCCATGTTATCTGATTGTGAAAGGAGAATGTATATATGGTAAGTAAAGACAATGTTTAAGGTAAATCATCAAGACGTACTGACAGTATGGATTGCCTGGACTCTCTCTCTCTCTCTCTCTCTCTCTCTCTCTCTCTCTCTCTCTCTCTCTCCATACGTCTTTATCGATCATTGCTCTTTACAACTCCTCTAAGCCTGTGATTCTCAACATGGGTCCTAAGGCTCTTAAGTAGGCCCTTAGGTCTACAAGTGAGCCTAAGATTTTTTTAATATGCCTGGAGTTGGTTTAGGCGGGATTTTCTGCAACAAATCATGTACTCACAAAGAAATGTAATTTATTGCAGATTAAAAAGAGAAGAGATTTACGCCTGAAGCTGAACCAAAGTTTGGAAGTTCAACTTGACAGGCTGATAGACACCGGGAGCCGTGTAGTCAGTAGTCAGGACTTATATTTTCTACTACATTTTGCTTTTGTTAATAAAATGTATTTCCTGTTACATGAAATTACTAATCGTGCTTATGTTGGCCTGGATTGTTTACACCAAAAATGAGCCACAAGGAAAAAAGTTAAAAAATACTGCTTTAGATGGCACCCAGTGTCCGTACAGAGCAGATGAATATAAGTTTTTACTAGTCGAGCAACACTGGTGTGTCCGTGTGTAGTAGTCCATGGGAGAACATCCCGTATAAGTTCATCCTTACTTCAGCAGCAGTGCCTAACATGTCTTGCTCGTCTTACTTCGGTAGTTTGTAATATAGGAGGCAGGTGGCCGTTCAGCTGTTGCTTTGGTGGGTGTTGCTTCCCAGATTTTTTTTAAAACATCATGCAGCATCTTTGTGTAGTTCTCATTCGTTAAGGGAAATACTTCCATATTTTCTGCATTAATAATTGTGTATCATTCATACAGACACGTGTTGCGTACCATTTATGCAAACAGATGTTACGTAACGATTATTGCTGTAGAAAATGAACTCTGCTAGACATGGTCGAGGGTGTTTGCATTTTGACTGCACATACATTGAGAATCTATCTCTACTCCTCATCCCGGCTAGTTATGGGTAAATAAACGGGTAGATTGGGCTCTTTACCATTGGATAGAGCAACCAGTTTAGGAGAAAAAAAATCCTGAATTCAAACTTCTACCAATGTGGCATAACAGTAAACATCAAAGAAAACGCAGTCATTGTGCCAATTCAAATTTTTAGAGTCAAGTTCAAATTTGGGTTTTGGAGTTTCAGTTCATGCTAATGCCCTCTGAAAAAGCATTTAACATTCTCTTCTCCCCCACCCAAGCAAACTATGAATAAAATAGTAGGGCAGACTGTGCTCTCTTGCCTTGATAGGACAACTGGTTTTGGGGAAGGAAATTTAAAACCTGAGGAGTGTTTGCAGAATCTGTGACACATTGGTATACCAATCTTCGCTTAAAAGTTCTTCTAAAAAGTATGGCTGGATCTACGCATCCCTTCATCTCCACAAACAAATCCTCCATATTGTTTATTTGCTTTGGCTTAGTTAAGTGTCATCATCGATGCCGAAGGACAAACATTGTTCATTATGGTACAAAGTGAACTCAGTATGGTGATTCTATTTTCTGTTAACCATTAAGCCACTCGCATCTTCACTATTTCTACATAACTGATATTATTGGATACATGAAAGGGGAAAACTATAAAAAGTCTTACTTGATAATTACGACGTATAGTAAAGCTATGCTGGCTTTTCAACGTCATTCACTACATATTGACTTATTTTTTGTTTGTTTACAAAGTGCTATAAACTGGGGGTTAAGTTAGGTTTGGTTATTTGGTTTAATGACATATCAACCCTTGAAGGTTATTTGATGCCAAATCCTACTTATACATAGATATGGTTTTTAAATGAATAGTTTGTAGTGACCATTATTTTTTAAACAAACCAGAGCTCAATTGTTTGCACACGGTTAAATGATTTCAAGTATTGTCATTTGTTGTTTGCACACAGTTAAATGATTTGAAGTACTCCTATTTAGTGTTTGCACATAGTTAAATAGTTTAAAGTACTACTGCCTAACACTAATAGTTCTATTAGGACACAGGTAGATAGTTGAAAATATAACTATCTGATACTATTTAATATTAATAGTTTGTTTGTACACAGTTAAATAATTTCAAGTATAGTATGTGGTGCATTCAATAAGTTTCCAGACTTTTTTTTTTTGTACAGGCATTTAAAATTGTAGTAGACTCTTGAAAATTCAGTATGTTATTGCTATACATCTTATGAGATGACTGACCAATTTTTATGATTTCAGGTTCAAATAAATAGCTACAGCAGCAATTGGAATACACCCTACTAAAGCCTGATTGTCACAGCTGCTGAATTTCAAAAATGCAATCTGGACGTAAGGACATTTTAGAAGAACCATATGCAATAAAATCCTGTTTTAAACTTGAAAAAAATGCCACAGAAACGTATGGAACGCTTCAGACCGCTTTTGGGGTATCTTGCATGAATCGAGCATCAGTTTTTGAGTAGCATAAGAGATTCAAGGAAGGCAGGGAGTCTGTGAGGGATAATGAGAGGTATGGGAGGAGTAAAGAAGTCAATACACCAGAATTGATTGGCCAAAGGGTTAGGGTTAGGGTTACTATGTTGAGGTTTTAAGGGGGTTCAGGAAGAGATTTCGTCGGTAGGGGCCAGCACTCTTCAAATCGGGTCTGTGGCATTACCACCAGGACAATGCACCAGTCCGCAATTGTAAAGAATGTCCAGTTTGTTTGTAAGTACATTGTACACACATTATTCTTATGATACTTAGCCTTCATAGAACACAACAATATTTATTGAGAGGAGGTGCCCTCGTGGTGTAATGGTTAAAGCGATGGACTGCGGAATCGTAGTAAGCGAGTTCGTACTCCAGTCGCGCTATTACGTTCACTTTCGGGCAAATACCCTTGGGAAAGGTATAAACCCCCTTATCCTCCTAGCTATAGGTTAAATAGTACCCCTACTGTTCTTCTAAGAGAATGGCTTTGGCATTAAATAACCGACAAAAGTTTATATGCCATTAAAAGAAAGAATATTAATTGGGCAAAGAATTCTCAGTTTGTTGGTAAGTACACATATTATTCTTATGATACTAAGGAATGTCCAGTTTGGTGAGCAAGTATGCTGTATACACATTCTTTTTACTCTGTAGTTCAGATTTTGATGGCCGTAACAGTTGTCCAGAATAAAACTTTTGCGGTGCAGTGTGCTAGTAATTTTATCCGAATAGAAACAGTTGCCTCGTTTTCATTTGCCGGAGAATCGACAGTTTGCCTGTATATTGTTTTATATAATTGGGACAGCCTAACATTTGAGTCTATTTGCTCTATTTTATATATGTCTAATCAAATAGACTCCTCCATCAATAGATAAAATGTGCTTTAAAGAAAAAGAAGTTGAAATGTAGATAACGTCAATTTTTAAATATTTTCTTGATTTTTGTTTTCAGAGGAGGATGAGATCGACTTTTGCAAAAATCAAGAAATATCTGGAACCAGAATTTACATTCACAATCCCAATTTTCCCAGATTTGACAAAAGTCGTCACAATTACGAATGCGACTGCACAGTAAAAAGTGGGGAAACGCTTAATCTCTATGTCATCACGCTTGCCTTGGATTTCAAATCAAATAATATCTGTTCTTCGAACCTCAGAATTTATAACGATAAATTTAACAACATATTTTCATGTAATGCTCAAAAGTTTCAAGAGTCAATCAACATCCCGGATTCAAATGTAATCAACTTGAAACTGACTAAGAAAGAATCCTGGAACGCGTCTCAAATATGGATGAGAATTAGCTGTAAGTATCATTATTAATTAGATATTGATTCTAAAATAAGAGATTATATAAGGGAAAATAGGATTTAGATGGTTGTATTGCACGAATCTTCTAAGTGAAAAAAGACTTACTTGCCTTCAATGTCAGTATTTGGAGTCCCACGTTTTGTTTGAATTTAAGCCCAGACTTTTTGAAATGGCAGGAAATATGAAGCTACTTCAATTACGAAGCGAGTCATCATTAACTATTTCATAGATAATTGATCTTGTAATTTTGTAGATTGGTATTTATTTCCAAAAGTGTAAAGTGCAGCAGTTCGAATTCTTTGTAAAGCTTTCAAAGGAATCAATATTGATTATAATAGTCCTTAATGCCCTTACTTAACTAATTCACTTAATCTTTTATTAAAGTAATCACGAAAATACTTGACATTTGAATTTTCAATCTCCTTAAATTACCAAAGAAGTCAAGGGTCTAAATGACCTGCTTTTGTTGGTAAAAATGAGGAAAAGTAAAATATAATATGAAACTAATAATTAGGTCACACAATCAACTTTTGGAGGCTCTCGTAACGTTGTTGGAAATGGGCATGACGACCCGAGTTCAAATCTTGGATTAGGCTGTTTGCATTTCACAGAGCGTTAATAGCCTTAGGAAATGAATGGAATCAAACTATTCTCCCTCATATAATGGGTAAATAGAACAGGCTGGCTCTTTAACCTTGTTATGACAACCAGTCTCAAAGAAGGAAAACTCTGAATTCAAATCTGTAACATTCTGCTTTTAAAAATTGACCTTGTGTCACATCTTCTCGTTGCGGAGCGGTTTTCGTAAATGAAATTGTATCACATGCTTTTGATATAAGAGAAAAATGTAGTCGTTTCAAAGAAACCGATATTACTATCCTTTTCAAAATCGCGGCGTACAAGTCGACCTCAAGAACTTTTGCTCAAAATTCTGAATTAGAGCTATACCTGCTGTCTAGCCCGACTCCAAAACATTCAACAGTGTACTGTGACGTTCCAATTAGTGCATCAGCTGTTGAAAATGACATGAGATAGAGCATTAATATAATACTTTATTTGTATTACAATTTTATTATTTTATGTTGATCTCTATGTTAATTTGTTAAATATGTTCACAAAACATGAGTTTAAGTTTGAAATGCTTGTGACAGTCTGTTTGAGTTACGCTAAATAGTGTATATCGATTGTCAGTAGTACTGTTCCATTGGTTAACCACTCAGTAATAAAGGCTTTGATTTTTGCCCTGCCGTACAAGTCGCGTTTAGGTCGACAAGAGAATTTTTAAGCTTAAAAAGTCGACATATACACCGAAATTCATGGTTGTTCAATACTTTATCTTGAGATTAATGATAATGAAGAGAAGATTTAAATTCCCGCCTTTTTACTCAATTACTGGTTCGTGTACAAAAGATTTGCTTGGCTTCACGGACTAAATGCAGAGATACTATTCCACCAATTTGCAGACTTTTGTTACTGTAGTTAACTCCCCCAAGTTAAAACAAATAAACAATCAGATTCTGAATCAAATTTATTAGTCTGATCTTGGAGCCAGAAGTTGCTCAAATATCTGCTCGTTGGGTATGTAAAAAGTCATATACACAGGTCAACACTCATTCTGTCATTACGGCAAGTGTTGATACATGTGCTCTTTCCACGTGGACTTTTATAAACATATTTGTTCGTTGTGTTATAAAAGAATTATTTTAACATACCTTGTATGAGGTGCTGATAGTTGAAGAATGAGTCGAACACGTGTGTATGTTTTAAAGCATCTTTATAAACTAACACCGTAAAACCAAAAAGGTCTGCTTAGGACCTGACGGTACTATCGCAACATTCACCTCACTACAACAGAAGTTAAGAAAAAGAAAAAACACAAAAGAGAACAAGACAAGAAAAAGTTCATCAATATGTTTAAAGAAATTTGGAAGGCCATCATTTGTATCATTGAAAAGTGATGACTTGGCTCCCACTTCGCATTGTACGATGTGGTTGCTGAGCTTCCAGATCCCAGTCTGTCAGTTGGTATTCAGGATTTTGACCATGAAAAACTGGTAGATCCTCTAACGAAATGGTATTTTCATAGTCCAGATCTGGGTTAATAAAGACTTTGGCTCTTGTCTTGAGTAATTGACGACGATTGCGTCTAATTTTTATGCCTTTATTGGTCTCCGCTAAATAGGAAGCGGGATACTTTTGTTTCTTAGGCACTTCTCTCTTCATTTCCTTTTTATTTCTTTTAGTATATCCATATAAGAACCAGGTTTAAGTTCATATAGAGTGCGAGTTTAAATGGATTTTTTTGTTTGTATTGGAGTGATATTCAATATGAAACAGGGTCATTCGAAGATTTTGACCCAAAAGTTGTGTTATTCGTGCATCATTAAGTGAAGTAGTTCACTGAGCGAATGTTGGTGGTTCATTTGAAAATTATGTGTGATGATAAATATCCTCGGCATTGAAAATTATGTGTGATAAATATCCTCGGCATTGATCGTACTCAGGAATAATTTTGATTGTTTGGGGTTTGAGTCAAATTAGTGAGTGTATATTTCTATTTGCTGCACTGATTTTCATGATTGATAACAACTAGCAAAATGTCCTTTAAGGTTGCATTTTCTGCATCGCTTGTCGTATGTTGTGCATTGTCTACGTAAGTAAGAACTAGCACAGAATTTTCAAAAATTAATGTGGGACTTTTTGCAGTGTTGTTTATCATGTTCAATGTCATTGCGATTAGTCTAAGTGTGTTCAGGGAGTTATTTTTATGTCTACGTTTTATGAATGAAATATCCATTTCTAGAGTTTTGCGTGTTCCTTACCTTGCTTTTTTGTTTCTTCAGCAGCCTGACCAACTTATAATTGCCTTTCTTAGCGTTAAATCAGGTTCCCTTGAGTTGGCGTTCTATGAGACATAAATCCTCAAGACCGACTATTAAAATCTCTTTAAGGAGTCACATAAGTCACCGAATTCACATTTACTGGCACGTTAACATAGTTCCGTTATGTTGTCGTTGAACCTTAGAGGATTTATTTGCTTTGAAGTAAAAAACTTATTTCTTGTCATTGTCAATTTCTCAATTACATTTTAATGTCCTCTTTATTTTCAATATTTTCGGAGTTGAATGTAAAAAAAAACGCCCCTTACTTTTGCTCCAATACAAGTTAACAGAATGAAGGTTTAGACTTTTCCGGTTTTCGAATCTGATTCTTTTGCCTGTAAAATAGTTTTAATTCCTCTTTCCCAAAACTTCAGATTAATTTTCCCGATCAAATTTAAATGATTTCGGTGCAGACAATCTATCCATTGTAGACGAATTTGAGAGTGATGAAGAAGAGAGAAATGAAGTGCAAAATTCAACGAATTAGATGAAAAGAAACAGAGTTCTGAATTAAATGAGGTCCGAGGAATACAACTAATACAATTTCTGATTCTATGATATAAAAGAATTATTTTTACATATCTTGTATAAGTTGCTGATAGTTGGAAAGTGAGTCAAACATGTGCATACATTTTAAAGCATCTTCATTGATCAATTTGGTCGTCACCAAAAAGGGTCGCTCAGGGCCTAATAGTACTATCACAACAAGCTGTATGTACATATTTTCTATGTCAATGTATTTAACTTGTCACTTACAAGTTCTTTTTCATTTCTGAAGTTATTAAATGTTAGTGCTCTTCAGCATATTTGCTATATCTTTTAGGTTATCCTTCACCTATCAATCTTCTTTACTAGAGACAATTCCGAACCCACATGTTTTAAAATAAGAAAGATGATCCAGCAACTAACTATATAGGGAAATTAAAATAACAATTATTAATACAAATCATTGGTCACTGACGCCGATAAGTATCAATACAAGATCACGTTCCCTGTTATTGTTCTCTCTTTCCAAACTAACTACAACTAAACTATCACTAACTCACAACTAACCACTTCTCCTGGACCTATACACCCAAGAATGACAATTATTACGGTCACGAGGGAAATTATACTTGTATAATATCCTTTCAATCACCGTCTAAAATCAAACATCTAATATCCGAAAAATGGATTCTAACTATGGACAAAAAGATTTCTTATTTGCTAATTTGGTTTGGTTTCTTTGTTTGATGGCATATAATCCCTCTTGTGTAATTTAATGCCAAGGCTATTGTTATAATACGTAGTATAATTGTGCCCCTTAGTCTGATCCCTTAAAACAAGGGCTGGTCATCTGTCCTTTATATCGTCACTTCCTGTAATGGCTGTCACATAATAAACATATTATCTCCGAAGTCCCTGTCTTCATTTTGTTTATCCAGTCATCGTTGTGAATTAAACCCACATAACAGCTATACTTTAAGAAGAACATCAGTGATACAATTTAATTTATAACTAGGGGTGGGGGTAATAAGTTAATACTTTTCCCAATGGTATTAGCCCGAAAGTAAATGTAATAACGCGACTGGAGTTCGAACTCGCTTACTTGCCTGTTTGTTAAATTTATAGCTAAATAAATGTTGGTGATTCTTTGTAATATTCCCAGTGATAACAATATATTTCCAGACTACACACTGGATAATCTATAGCCAATATGAAAAAAGTAAATACGAAAATACAAGAGAGATAATCATTTCAATTATATCGGTACAGTAATATGATATCCCTCCCGGATCCATACCGACGAAGCTGAGGAAACTCTCTCTTACGTAAAATCGAGATGTACCGACCTCAAAATAGTTTCATTATTCTAAATGGATTATAGCTCTCGTTTTCTCCTATCAATCAAAACTCATAAGAAGTTTTTCTGTTTTAAATAAGTATATGGTTGCAAGGAAAGGACAAAACACAGAGTTGCAAATCAAACAATAAGACAAGTGAAAAATTTAACAATTATATTCACAAACAAGAAACAAAAAGTTCAAACAATTGTGTAGGTGATAATAAGAATGTCTGTGAAATTAAAAAAAAATTATAATTGTATTGACAGGAACGAGTTAATTTTAGGAAATTTGGTGTTGGTAGGGGTGAGTCACAGACTTACGCGATCAAGCAAAGTTTATGTCGATAGGGAAGGAGAAACGTCGACGTTGAAAAGGTGGAATGTAGATGGGGTGGTGATTCTCGGATCATGCGGCTTCCATCAAAGGCCTGCAGTAAGAAGTTTCAGACGATTTGTGTGATGTTGAATGCTGCCGGCGTCGCGGTCGATGTTCTTTTCTCAAGGTCTCGAAGCCGACTGACTTTTGTACTTACGTCACGTTTAGGTCGAATCGGCTCCAAAATACTTTGATGGAGAAGGTTGCTGATTAGGTGAGAAAAAAAGAAAAATATCTTTTAAATTGTAAATATAAAGTTACATTTCAATCAAATGGATGCGCAGAGCCTACCTGCACAGCAGCGTGTTTAATTCATTTTGGTTTCGGCCATCATCTTGACAACTTCCGGTTTTTGAAATGTACGTTTCTGGTGTTTTATTCGTTTGTTTATTAATTGTTTTTGCTTGTGAGTTAGTTTGGAAAGTATTAGTAAATCAGAAGGGATTTCTGTATATAACATAACAAATAATTTTTCGTTACACCTATTTTCTTCTAAGATCCATTTTACCAGTATAAAAGAACAACGAACCCAAACTGTCACATATGAGCAACTCACAATCATATATATATTGGCTAGTTTGTTTCTTACTAGATTAAAACCTAAATGTCTCTTCTAGCCATTCACCATAATTGCTTTCTTCCAGGTTTCGACTACTCATAATTCTATAACACTGAATAAACCCTTACCTGTATTTCGTCAACTTACAACCGCGTCATGTTTACTGTATTTAGGTCTTAGAAAGTCACATGATACGTGAATATATACGGTAACTTCATCTGAACCCGATCGCGAAATTCAATTCATATGCTTTTAAATGACTCAACCAAAGACAAACTAATCATTTAAATAACGGTAATGAGTTTATACGTTCTTGTTCTTTTAGCTCTGTTTCTGCTTCTTTCCTCATAAAATTCCATCATTACTGTTTTTCACCTCCTCGTAAGTGAACTTTTTTGCCGCTTCGTAAATGAGCATTTCCACTAAGTAACATTCTCTCCACTACAAAATGAAATCCCACCTTCTGTATAAACGTCTAGAAGGAAAATACCTAATTATCCATATCAGCTGACTTCCCACAAAAATAAACAGTAATAATGATTAATAATGCTTCGTCTAAAAATAAAAATGAATGAAATATGATGTAAACACTACCAGTGTGTAAAAGTAATAGCACCAAATATGGCGCCGATAGACTAGAAACGAGAGTACGTAATGGGTTTATTGATTTAAACTTCTGTGATACCAACTGTTCTCATAACTTAGTAAAACAGCTGATTTGGAAATCCGGGTTACTCGAGACAAAAAGGGCGTAGATTCGAGTTTCACCGAATGCCGTTCTTCAATTTCGTAGAAATAATACCCTGTGCGAGTTGCGACAAAAAAAAAAAGATGAACAAATCTATATATTTTTTGTTTATTTTATTTTTGCCCCGATCCTTAGTTTTAACCTATCGTCAATAATACAAGGAGGCGCTCGTGGAGCTGCGGTTATCGTCTACGCGAATCCAAATCCTGAACGAGGCTATTTGCATTTCATCTTGAGAAGTTTATGAACCCAGCTATTCTCCCTCCAGATATGGGTAAATTAGTAGGGCAAACTGGGCTCTTTAACTTTGGTGTGGCAATCAGACTTGGAGAAGAAAAACACTGAATTCAAATTAGTTATATACCTTGAGACGGATGGGCTCCACCAGGCTATTCCTGTCCTAGCCACACTACATGAATAGAAGCCCCACAACTAAGCCAGATTACGTGATAAGAGTTCTTTTTTCAGTAATGTAACTCTCAGGTGAATAGTCTGGAATATATGACGCATTCTTCGTCTCCACAAACTATCAATAATCTCCTTCCAGTATAAGAACTACGTCCTTCACACACCCAAATGCTTACACATATTTTTCAACTTTTGATATTCTTTATTTTTTACTCTAGCTACCAATAATGAAAGAGTGACAGTAAAATGTGAAAAGAAGAAATATTTGGGAACTTCGCCATCTGGTATGTAAATAATTCACACTTTGTCCGATTTTGAATTGGGTCTAAACAATTAGTAGTCCTAACTTTGCGTTTATCATCCGAACCAATGAGATTATAACTTTATTGATCAAAAAAGAATACGCACTTCAAATTTGGTTGGAGACATTTTACTGTTAAAGAACGTACTAAAGTCCTGTGGTGCTATGCAGAAGCTCAATTGCCTTAGGATTAGTACCTAGAATACGCTGAATACATTCCCTGCCGAGAGATAATCCCCTCCCCAGAAAAAGAATTACGCTAAACGAAAGAGTATTACACTAAAGGGACGGTCGTTTTGCGATTGTACTTCTGGCTGCTGGGCTGGAACACATTTCGGTTGGTCATGTGACTCAGTATATGGACCAGGCTGTGAATGTCAAGACTTCGGTGACAGTCGAATGAGGCCGCCTGACATGGGTTCCGACATTCATGTCACGCGTGCTAAGCCTGGCTCTCCTTGAGCTTCGGTGGGGGGGGGAATCCTCCAGGCTCTAATCCTCCTTGGAGGAGCGAGGTTTATCATCCAAGGCGCGCTCTTAAGAGGAATGTCGACGGGGCCCGAAGCTTTTTTGGAAATGCTAGGCGTGTCTAGGCAAGGTCCTGCACCCAGACTCACCCAAAAAAGACCTTGTGGCTCACACCTCCAGTCAGTGGGACGTATGGCAAATACCAAGTATTATACTAAACTTCCACCTTCTGTATAAACATCTAGAAGGAAAACACCCCGAGAAAAATTACTTCCTTGTGTTAAAAAGCTAAATGAACTTTAACTCACGTTTCCTTTTGGTAAGCCTCTTCCGGTTTACAAAGAAGACTCACCCCTTCGTTGCCATTATCCCTATGTCCACTCTGACCTGAAGGAGTTATACCTTTTATGATTCCATCTAAAGTTGATTGATTGATTGAAATGGCTGTCAACCTGTCAAGGGTTATTTCATGCCTCAAGAAATTACTTTTATATTTAGATTTTTGTGTAGTTTCTTAAGAGGTTTCAATTTTTTTCACACAGTCCAATCAAATATGAATTATTTTCAAATATATCTATTTAACCCATAAATGGGACTCTAAAATGTCATTCCGGGTCAGAGTTAATCTGGGAGTAATGGCAATGAAGGGGTACTTCACACTCCCCATATCTTCAGAATTGGGACCACACCATCAGATGCAGTTTAGTGTCGTACCCAGGACATCTCTGCAGGGGATACAGTTAGTGTATTCTAAATTCCGCAAACAGGGCGTGACCTCTGGAGGGGCAGCTGCAAATTCAGACTGTGAACATCGCTTTGAATTGCTTCTGAGACAACCTTAGAAGATTTATTGAACTCATTGATTCTACGTTTTACTGACTGTTGTTCCATTGATGGGGGTTTGCTGTAAAGTTTCTGTCACCAGAAAAGGCAGACTATTTTACAGACGCACTAGTTTTCCCGAACACTAACATATTGGCAATTCGCTTCAATGAGATCAAACTCATCAATAAGTGGCTCATATCTATTTTGATGGATATTTCTTTTATAAGAAGCAGACCAGGGCCACTTGGCTATGAGGGAATAAATTGACCTGATGTACGAGGTGCATACGATAAGTTTCCAGACTTTTTTCGTATGGGCATTTAAAATTGTAGTAGACTCTTGAAAATTCAGTATCTTATTGCTATACATCTTATGAGATGACTGATCAATTTTTATGATTTCAGGTAAAAAATAAACAGCTATAGCAGCAATTGGAATACACCCTACAAAAACCTGATTGTCACAGCTGGTGAATTTCAAAAATGCAATCTGACACTTTAGAAGAACGATATGCAATAAAATTCTGTTTTATACTTGGAAAAAATGTCACAGAAACGTATGGAATGCTTCAGACCGCTTTTGGAGCATCTTGCATGAATCGAGCATCAGTTTATGAGTGGCATAAGAGATTCAAAAAAGGTAGGAAGTCTGTGAGGAATGATGAGAGGTGTGGGAGGAGTAAGGAAGTCAATACACCAGAGTTCATAGCCAAACGGTTAGGGTTAGGGTTACTATGTTGAGGTTTTAAGGGAGATCAGGAAGAGATTCCTAAGGAAGAGGCCAGCACGCTTCAAATCCGTTCAGTGGCATTTCCACCAGGACAATACACCAGTCCACAACTCCATCCTTGTCACAGACTATTTGAACAAGATGGGCATCAACACAGTTCCTCAGCCTCCCTATAGTCCAGACCTTGCTCCCTGTGACTTTTGGTTATTCCCTAAGCTCAGAGTCTGTCGTTATGAGACAATTAAGGAGATGAAAGAGGCTGTGACGAAGGTCATTGACACGCTCACACAAGAGGACTTCCATGGGGCTTTCCAGAAGTTGTTGGAATGGTACAGCAAGTGCATTGCAGCTGGAGGAGATTACTTCGAAGGGGACTTGAGTTTCATATGTGTACTATCAATAAAAGTGCCCATACGAAAAAAGTCTGGAAACTTATCGTATACACCTCATAAATCGGCTTGGAAAACTGATAAGCCACTCATATGCTGTGCAGTCATAGCACTAAACAAGAGAGATTATGTCCTAGGTAAGATGCTAAACATTATCTGATGGTAAGGGTCCAGTTCTGAACTTCTGAGGAGTGTTAAGAACCCATTTATTGCCATTACTCCTATGTCCACTCTGACCCGGAGTGGTGGTACCTGTTAAGGTACAATTTATGGATCCAATAGATATGTTTAAAAAATATTCGTATTCGATAAAACCATGATTTTAAAAAAAATCTTAAGAAATAACACGAAAAATATCAATTTGAACGTACAATGAATGCGATTCCCGAACTTCTCGGTATATAATAATCCTCGATGAGTTGAGATGCCGTTAAAGTGAACCAATCAACAAGAGAGATTTTATTGAGGGGATTGCAGCAAGAAGAACTCTCTTCGACATCTCAATAGGTAAATTACTGGTTCTTAATGCAAATTGAATAGTCTTCCAGATAATGACGTTATACCTCTCAATTCGACCGTTGCAAATAAGATTGTACACAGTAGTTTGATGAGTTGCAATTCCTTTTTAGAAAAGTCACTGTTTTAACTCATTTGAGATCAATGAAGGACCTCATTTTAAATGAACATAACTTGACATAAACGAGAATAAACCGCTTAAACTTTTAAATAACTACAGCTGACGACACACCCGTACAATAGACACAGACGGAAATCGAGATTACTCTAATAATAAAATATGGATGTTTGAAGAAAGGAAGAGCTGCTAAAATATAACGATACCCATTCAAAAGACCGTATTGCTTGTCCGGGTTTATGATATCTCTGTTTGAATTCTTAACAAATACGTCAGTTATACGACATGTTTAATATTTTCTAGTCGGTATGCAAAGTTACGAGAACAAACAAAATGATATATTCTTGTGAATCCTAAGTGTAAACTGTACAATACTTCAGAACTTATTGCTGCACAATTCACACAAGTAAATGTATCAGTAGCAATATTCTCTCGACAAAGTCTATGGAGCATGTCATAACTCGACTCTCCAACGTACTTGAAGACTTTTGATAATGCATATAAAATTATAAAATATGCTACGTTTATCTGTAATAAGAGTAAAATGTCTTCCGATAAGGAAAGTCCCCAAGTTATTTGGGAATTCTACTTTATTTTATGTTTCCTTCTCAACTGAAAAACGAAAAAAATTCACTTCCTTGAAATGTACGTAATTGAAAAGCAACATGCCTCCCACGTTGACTCAAAGTGACCGCTTATGCAAAATCTGATTTGTGGAATATCATCATCGTTAATTTGCATAGAATCTTGTCTCAAATCATCTTTAAGAGTTTCAAATGATTTCATTTCATAGTTCTCATTCACTGAATTCAATGGCTTTATTTTATTAAAAATATCTTATCCAATTGGCATGATAGTCAAAAGTACCAATAACTATCTGCAATGATTTCTAATCTGGAAGAACTGGTAAATCTATAAAAGAACTGGCTGTATTCTACGATGAGAAATAGCCTAAGAAATCAATGGATATTACTAAAAAAAAAAGTAATTTGTTCTTATTGAAAGTCAGATTATCAGCTCTTGTATCTTCCAGAAAAAAAGCTTTAATTTAACATCATGTTCGTCTTGACTGCAATCACATATTTGTGACATTATCTAAGAATGCAAAACAATACAGTAAATTACGTTTAGAAATAGACTTAATTTTTCTTTAAAAACAATGAGCATCATAAGTTACACCAAGAGACGTTCGTTTGAATTTCGAAAGCCTCAAAAGCAGTGTAAGAATGATCAGTTGAGACTCCAGTTCTAGAGATCTGGGGAGTATGGAGTATCACTTTGTTGCTATTACTCCAAGGTTTACTCGAACTCGAAGTGGTAGTACTTATTATAGTTCCCATCTATCGGTCAAATTGATTTGTTTAAAGATTATTTGTATTCCATTGGACTGTATGCAATAAACAATTATAACGATAAACAACAATACAAAATATTAAATTTGAATGTACAATGAACGTGACTTCCTAACCTCTAGGCATAAAATAACCCTAGAAGGGTTGAGATCACGTTAAAATCAGTTAATCAAAAGAATTGGCAAGTCCTTTGATGCCTTTAGGCAAAAAGTTAGCAACTTCTGACCTTCACTTTTAACTGTGATGGCATTTTAATGTAGTAATAATAAGTTGTGTTGGTTATTTACTTCAATGATGTAAGGTCTCACTGGGTGCCTCATTCATTCGGCCTTGTGCCACATCGAAGCAAAGAGCTTCGTAAATTACTACTTCAATGATGTAAGGGAAACTTTGTTACTTATTATGACTTATTATTTTCTTTTTGTTATCAAAACGAACAGAAAATTTTGAAAAAATAAAGATTAAAGCTGATCAACAGAAAATGAGTGATTTTTGGCTCGGTAAGTTGAACTTTTTTCCTTTTCTTTTTCTTTTTTTGCTTCTTCTACTTTGTTTTAATCTGTTAGCACAAACTATTAAAAGTACTTAGAGTTTCACAATAAATTTCACTTGATAATGTGAAAGTCTGAGTGACAATTTTGATATTTTGTGTTGTATTCTATAGATTGTTATTGAGCACTTAGTTTGTGTATACTGCTTGGTCAGTTAATTTATTTTTTTATTAAACAATAGTGTATTACCACCCAATTGGCATAATGGTTAGAGTGATCGCCAATGGTGCGGGAGGCCGGGGTTCAATCCCAGGTTGAGTCATACCAAAGACTCAAAAAATGGTACTTGATACCTACACTCAGCATTATGGTACATATCCAGGGGGGTGGAAGGAGCTATCCAGAGAAAGGAATAGCGCTCTCTCCTACACCTTGGTGTAGTAGCTACTGAAAAGAGAGCCTTCGCGTCGCCCTCGACAACGGTTGGCTAACTTTATATATATGTATATTATTCATTCCAGTTAAACCGGAGTCAGGAATAATTCCGTCAGGACAAAAAATCATTCGACTATGAACATTTAAATTTTTCTGGTAAAGAGCTTGATGTAACTGACATCACAGAGCAATAATTTCTTTAAGAAAAACAAAAACCGGTCACATTAGGATTATAAATTCATTTCCATCTCGTTATGGTATTGATATGAATCGATAACACCAAAAATAACAGGACTTCTTCAGATCTAATGAATAAAATAATTCAGAATAGACACAGGAAAGAAGGGTGGGAGGGGGTAGAAGAGGGGTGAAGAGTTTCCTCCCCATTTTGGCTACTTCCGGTTTTTTGGTTTTTATTACCGGTTGGAATTACAGTAAATTAATTTTTTTTTGATTTTTAAATTCTAAATACATTTCAACTTAGAAAATTCAAAAATTTTAAAAATTTAATTTACTATAATTCCAGTTTGTAAAATATGCGAATTGTACAATCTGGGTTTTTTTTCACACCAACAGAATTATAGATTAGATATAAAGATTAAAATATGTATATATGTATATATACCCATATTTACACACTTACACTGCATGTAGTGTCTGCACAGAGTAGATGTAACTCTTTGCTGGTCAGCCAGCACTGGTATGTCCATGTGTAGGAGTCCATAGAACATAGCTTATGAGTTTATCTTCACTTCTGCAGCAGTGCCCAGCATATCTTGTTCGTCTTACTTGGATGTTTTGTGAGATGGGAAGCAGGTGAACGTGCAACTGCCATTTTATAAGGAGTTGCTTCCAGGATTTGTTCAAAACAGCATGCAATTTAGATAAATAATAGAGACAGATGGGGAGAGAGGGAGTCAAGAGTCACCATGCCATCAGCCAGACTTGATGAGGAGGAGAATGATATTCATATATGAATATGATCAAAAAGTATTATTACTAAATTTTTCAATTTTAAAATTTAACTAAAGGCCAAGTCAGTGATGATTTGAAAAACAAAAGCATGACGCCAGTTATGAACCACCCTCCATACTTACGAGACCCCCTCTCTCTATGTGACTTTTCTTGTTTTCTAAACTGAAAATCCATCTCAACAGTAAGATTTGAGGATGGGGAAGCTATTAAGAGAAATACAACTTCACACAATATCAAAAGTGGAATTTTAGAGATGCTTCAACCAATGAAAAACTCACTGGAATAAGTTTATTGTATATAGAGGACTATTTTGAAAAAAAATTAATGTTTCCTTCATTATTCATTTCTGCCTTGATAAATACAGCTTCAATCTTGATACTTTTTAAACACATTGAATATATATATATATATATATATATATATATATATATTAGTTAATACTTGCAATGTAGAATAAAATAAATACAACTGTTTTTCTACATTATTTAATATTTGGAATAGAGCCACAACAAAATTCAATGCTAACCATAAATAAAATTGCACTTTAAAATTTTTTATAAAAAACCCTTTA
Source organism: Sepioteuthis lessoniana (assembly GCA_963585895.1). Taxonomy (NCBI): domain Eukaryota; kingdom Metazoa; phylum Mollusca; class Cephalopoda; order Myopsida; family Loliginidae; genus Sepioteuthis; species Sepioteuthis lessoniana. The sequence continues at coordinate 24,838,327 of OY757937.1, read as the reverse complement.
AAATGATTTTAAATTGAATGGTCATCACAAGGTCAAATGTGACAATTTATTTTTCAATCATGAAATTAGCCATAATGCTAAAAGACTTCTGATGACTATTTGGTTTTAAGTATTTTTTAAAGCATTTTTTATAAAAAGGTTTAAAAAATAATTTTATATACAGTTAATATTTATATATTATATATACCATCAGCCATTTCACTAGTTCACTGCAGGCTTCATTCTTTCCCCAAGGTCTGCAAAATCTAGGAAGTAAACTTTGAAATCAAACCAGCTATACACCACTTGCTCAAAGCAGAAAAGTTAGGTAAATACATAGATACTCCCACACATTTACCCTGGTGATAGCAAATTATACTGGTTGGAGTCCCCTCAACACATTCTTGATAAAGCAAAGAAAACCAAATGGTGTTAAAATTCAAACTAGCTTGACATGTATTTCATATATACTGCCTCCTTTAGCTTTTTTACTCTTTAATGGTACTCCTTGTTTTGTTTTTTTTAATGATTATTAATCCATTTCAACAATACCAGATACAAAGACATAATTACACTAGCATCAAAGGTTTGTAAATATTTTTTCTCTTTTTCCAGAGGTGAAGATCATTTGTGGAGCCATTGGTGGGCTAGCTATCATTACACTAATTATTATAGGTGTGATCACATACAGGAGGTAAGGATATTCACACGCACCCAAATTTTACCTAAGGTCAGGTTAAATGTGAGGATCCACACATATATGAGTAGAGATAAAACTGTCTAGTTCATTTGACCTTTGCCCTTTGGAATGACAAGGGCATCAGGAAATACCCTAAACTGCAATCGAGATATGTAACAACAGAAAGGATCTCTTGGAATTAGACTTCATACTTTTGGAGGTAACAGAAAAATCTCATGTTAATCCCTCACAAAAACTCTTGAATTCTGAACAGCAGCTAAATACAGATTTCATTTTTATATGATTCTTAATCAAGAAGGTAAAGTGTTTGTTAGTTTTCCTCTCGTCTATTTTTGAATCACAGAAATTCAAAATTTAAAATATTAAAAAAAAGTCTGGATATTAATGAAGTGTATGATTAACTTGAGGACAAAAAGAAAGTTTGAAAAATGTAACTTATAATAATGATCTGGGAGAGTCTCCATAATGGCTAACATGATGGACTGCAACATCAGAGCAAGCAAGTTTGAATTCCATTTGCACAATTACATTCATTTTCAGACAAATACACTTAGGAAAGGTACAAACACTCTTATACTCAAAGCTATAGTTTAAATAGTACCACTACAACTCTTCAACAAGAATGGCTCAGACATTAAATAACTTACAAAGTTAGATATGCCATTTAAGAAAAGAAGTTTTTAAATAATTATCTATGAGATGTACTATCAAATCAAAGATTGAACAGAAAACAGTAAGAATGCTATCAGCACGGATCGAAGGAAAATAATGAACTTTTCATATTAGAACATCAAAAACACAACACTTATTCCCACCTAGTACTTTTATTGAAAAGAATATTTGTACTTTTATTCAAAACATAAGTACATTTTTCAGATTTATAAGTACTTTATTCAAAACATAACTACATTATTTTTTTTTTCAGATTCACAAGTACTTTTATACAACAGACATTAATAAGTAGCGCATATTAGGAATAAGGTCTTCTGAGGATAAGATATGTAAGCCTAATTATTCATAATCTGCACTGTTTACATATAATGACAATCTAACTGTAATGATAAAAGCAAGGAAAATTAAGATAAAAGAAATACTACTTAGAAATTAACAACAAAACATTAGAATTTGCCACAGATGAATGAACAAGTTCAATTCCTTTGACCTGCCTTAACTTTAATAATTTATAACATTACATTATGTAGATTAAGGGTCTCAAACAAGAGACCCAAAGGTCACATGCAACCTATCGACAATTTTTCTATGAGAGGTTTCTAAAAATGTTTACCTCATCTTTGCAAATTCTTTCTTTTCTTTGTTTTTAATGGCATATCAACCTTTGTGGGTTATTTAATACCAAAGCCATCCTTCTAGAAGAACAGCAACCATGCTATTTAACCCATAGCTGGGAGGATAAGGGGGTTCATACCTTTTATAAGGGTATCTGTCTGAAAGTGAACATAATAGTATGACTGGAGTTTGAACTTGCTTACTACAGCTCCACAGTCCAGCACTTTAACCATTACACCACAAGGACACCTCTTTTTGCAAATTCTGGCAATGTTTGGAAGCACGCACATTTGTGAAGAGCTTTTCTCAATAACAAATTAAATAAATTTGCTTTATGCTCAAGACATACAAATGAACATCTACAATCTGTATTAAGATTAGTTAATTTATATTATTTGAAGTTAAACAAATAAGAGCTGGATGCTTCAAAACCTTGTTACAATTATCTTCAACATGAACTGACTGAGATCAAATGATAAAGAAAATTAATAAGGCAAATCAAAAGTTTTGCGATATTTTGGTACAAATAGTTTATAGTACATATCATGTGACTAAAGCCATGGGTGGTACCTGCTGTGGTTAGTAGTTCCATGGTAGTTGAAGCACTGACACATTGTGCGTTTGGGAACTTATTTAGGAACTTATGCTTTATGATTTTGAATTGAGCCATAGAAGCAACCAAAATCATTTGTGCAAAAAGTGAAGACGCAATTGATCACAGCACAGTAACAACATGGTTCAAGAAAATTTGCTCAGATTACAAGAATCTTAACAATCAAGGAAAGGTCGGGTAGGCCTAAAACCATGGATTCTCAGACGCTGCTTCAATCTATAAAGGCAAATTCAGTGAGTAGAACTCAGACAGTATCAGGTGATCTCAGCATCTCACAGTGTGGTTTGTCATCTTCATAAAATTGGCAAAAGCATCTGGGACTGCTGAATTGTGTTTCACATTATTAAAATATTGCAAAACTTTTAATTCACCCTAAAAGTTTTTAGTTGTAAACCAGAAATTCTTTAATAAAAAAATTTAAAAAATTAAAAACTATTTCATTTTTAGTCACATTAAATATTTTGTACTTGTTCATATATTTACTGTGACACTCACATTCATTTTATTAAAGGTTTTAATAGCAGTTTAACTATAGAGGAAATTTGACTTAATCTTCAATATAATTGTCCTTTTATGTCCTCACGTTTAGGACCTTTGTCATACATTAACTTTTTGTTACTTCAACTTAATAAAGATTTTTTTTTCTTTTTATAACAGATATACAAATATTGTCAAACAGAAGAGTTCGAAAAAGTCTTCAAAAGATGGAACTTAGGAGTCGGTCAAAAAAACACAAGCCTTCATAACAAAGATGTAGTAAATAAACTGTTTTGTCAGTGAAAAGCAATTTGAGACTCAAATTTGATCATTTAAGAAGAAATCAAATTTCTAATGGCAACGTATCTGGTGATTAAGACAATGTTTAAAACCATGATTTCAAATGGTGATTTTTTAGGCAGACAAGATTAGTCACTGAACCACCTGCCCATCACCAGTTTAGCTAAGCTTAATAAATATTAATAAAAACATGTTTACAGGTAGGTTTTGTCTTTTTTTCTTTATAGCATCATTTTGACTTTTTTTTTTTTTTTTACAAGATAAATACTCTGTGATATTGTATTTATTATAACATTTTTCAACTCTTCAGTTCTTTTTCTATTATAATTTACATCTCTTTCCTGATCCAAATAACAAATCTGTCTTTCGTCAATGATTTACTCAGACTAGAATCCTCACATTTTTCTTGTTATAAACCTTCAATCTTTTGCTATGGTTCCATAACTCTCTCTCTCTCTCATATATATATATATATATATATATATATATATATATATTAGCAAGCAATATGCACAAGTTTACGTGGTTTTCAATATGACGAAATTTAAATTTAAATAAAAATAGATGACCATGAAAAAAAAAAAAATAATGATTAAAATTTGAACTGTTTTAACTTACATAAAACAAGGGAAGCGACTCCAATATTATTTTATGGTATATAAACACAAGGGAAGTAACTCCAATACGGAATTTCACATTAAAACGACTTGTTCTTTTCACTAACTTAACATGGATCCAATATATTTATGATTAAAAAATACGTATAATAAATTTCGGTTGAATCTTTCCAATAATTTTTCCAACTATACACACAAAAACTTTTTATTAATCTTCAATAATTTCTTAAATATATATGGTTAAAACAAAACTGCTTTATAATCATAATACCCTTTTAGCATTATATAAGTAACTTTAAAAAATTGTCCTGTTTTTTAAAGAAATATTTTAAGTACTTTAATTTTTAATTCCTTTTTGAAACAAAAAGACATTATACATACATACAGACACACACATATACACACAAATATTTTCATAAGTAAAATACAAAAGGTGGGGTACATTTTTTTCCCCTATTTAAAACCAGTATTCAATATTAAAATTGATTTTGCGACAAAAGGGAGTTAAAAAAAATTTAATCCAATAGACACAATCCTCCCATTCATGAGACATATACAGAAATTGCTACATTTGTATTCCAATAATGTCCCATAAGCAGGACAGAACATTTTATATAAATATCAATTATCATGATGTCTCAAAAGCCCCAAGTGGAGTGGAGAGGCACTACTTTACAACTGGCAATATTCATACCAACCTTAAATTATGTATACATTATTTTTGGAAGGCCCATATGCTAATTATTCAAGAAAAGTTTAAAATTTACTTTTGTAATAATTCCAGTTGGTATTAGGATAAGTAACAAAAATATTAATACAATTGAATAGTTTTGTTTAAATCAAATCTTTGTATAAATTCAGATTTTTTGTGGGAAATGTTAATGAAAATAATGTTTTTTGAGGAACTCTTCATGGTGTACTGGCTAATGTGCTGGACTATGACATTATAGTAAGCAAGTTTAAACAACAGATGTTCTATTACATTCACTTTACAACTTTCGAACCCCCATTAACCCTACACCCCCACCCACCCCAGCTGTCTTAAATAGTACCATTAATGTTGTTCTACAATGATAGCTTTGGCATTAAATAACCCACAACAGTTGATATGCCATTAAGAACCAAAAATAATGTGTTTGTTTTTTTTTTAAATCAGACATTATTAAACACTCATATACTCTAAAGACACCTCATGTAATATAAAGGTTAGCAAGAAAAACCAATAGGTCATTATTAATGAGTTCAATTCTCACTGTGTGTCCCATACTTCTAGCCTTGTACTAAGCTACTCTAAGTAGTGTTTACATCTTAGTTGTCATGATCCTGTTGTCACTGTGATTCATCACAATATTTTTCAGATACTTACAAAACATTTGTCTAAATATCTGAGATAAAGCTTGATAATTTTTATAACTGAGAGTATTTGGACTATTTTCATAGAGTAGAGTGTTTGCCAATGGTCCAGGAAACCAAAGTTCAATCCCAGGTCGAGTCATACCAAAGACTCAAAAAAATGGTACTTGATTCCACCTTGCTTAACACTCAGCATTATAAGGTAAGGATCAAGGGTAATGTGGAGCAATCCAGTGAATGGAGTAGCACCCTCCCCTACATCTCGGTGTAGTAGCTATTGAAAAGAGAGCCCTCGGGTCTACCTCAACTAAGATTTATAGTCATGTTTCGGCTGATGCATCCTTTGGCCTTCTTTAGGACACATGGCACAACAGATATAGACATTCGGTTGAAAAATGCTTTGAATTGAAAACATCAAGGAAGTTTCAGGTTCAATTCCAACAACAGATAAAATAACAAGGAATACTATAGCTTATCATTTGTACCCAGTCATGGTTAACAGAATTAGAACAATCTACCCTTGTGGATTAAATAAAGGGTTTGATTCGAAGTTCTGTGTGAGCTTACAAGTTCAACATGAAATCCCTGGGGGAAAAAAAAAAAAAAAAAAAAAAAAAAACTTTGCACAGTATGAGAAAATCATACTGTGCAAAGTTTTTTCTTAGAAGTGTAATGCAAATTTTTATTAATTCAAAACTTTTAAAACCAAAAGTTTTTTTCATTAATTTTTATTACTGGAATATATTCCATATGTTAATAACAGGCAGACAGACAGATATGTGAGAATATAATTATCAGCAGGAGTTATGATTGGAGGTATGGTTTTTGCAATGGAAATGTGACTGAAAGGATGTCAAAATAGCTCAAACTATAAAGACCTTTTGGCGAACAAAGCCCAGTTGAATATAAAAGTTGGTTTGTTTTGTTTTTTTTTGTTAAATGGTTTATCAACTTTCATGGGGTATATAATGTCAAAGTCATGTTTGTAGAAGAGCAGTAGTGGTACTTATTTTACCCAGAGCTGGAGAGATAAAGAGATAAGTGAATGTAATAGTATGAATAGAGTTCAAACTAGCTTACTACAATGTTGCAGTCCAACAAGTTAACCATTACACCGCAGGGACCTCCTATAAAAGTTGGGAAATATTTTCATTCTGTTTTTATTTTGCAGCAAGATAATAGCAGCTTTCATATTGTCAAGTCTTTTCTTATTTATTGTTGGACTATATTGCATAATTTAATGTCCTAGAACTATAGCAGTAATAGCATTCTATGACACTTGGGGGGAAAAAAAAAAATCAAAGAGACAATGAAACATGAAAAATATAACAACCAAGATGAAGACCAATAATCTAAGTATACTAATGTATAATAATGATAATTTCTCATCTCAGAAAATCAGACAAAAGTACATTAGACATGTTTTAAAATGGGAGGCAACACTTACCAAAAGTTAGGTAACAATTTATTCCATACCAAAATATATAAAATTTTTAATCAAATACACAGATGGATTAAAAAAAATATTTCATCCAATTTGGAAAGAGTTAATTAATGGGATTTTTAAAAAATAAATAACTGCTTAGAAGCAGATTGAATGCAGAGAAAGGCAGGAGAAACACTGATCTGGTGGAGAGGAGATCTTTTTCCTTAAAAGAAAATCTGAAAAAAGAAAAAAATACATCAATTAAATAATAAGCAATTTCATTGTGCACATCTATAGTTATTGATACAAAATCTATTTTCCATCACTTGATGACTGAATGTCAAAAATGGATCAATTTCAAGTTACTGAATATAATGTAGGACTCTATATATCTTTTGTATGATTCTTTCAATTTTTAACACCCACTCTTAAATGATTTGAAAAAGTTCCAGTTTATACACTGAAAGCTGCTATGAATTCTTTGAGGTTTTGAGATCATTTTTCATCAGAGCCTTCAAAATGTTCATTATTGTGTGTGTGTGTGTGTGTGTGTGTGTGTGTGTGTGTGTGTGTGTGTGTGTGTGTGTGTGTTTTCTAAACTGAAATCTTTACTTTAAAATATTTTCAAACACTAAATGCAGAGTTTTATTCAGCTCTATGATAAAAGAATTCATACAAATGTAAAATGCAAATTATGAATTAATAAATTAATCTTACAAACAAAAATAGTAGTGAAAAAATTTTTTAAACCAAACAGAATAAAATTGTTATAATCATATTAATCAAAAATAACATACCAATGAAAATACTGGTATTAAAAAAAAAAAACAAGAAATTATTTTATACCAAACAATAATTACTATTATAAAGTTATTTTTAATAATAAAACTTTGTAAAAAAATTTAAATTTTTATCTAACATATTGAAAATTATAGAAAGTAGTGTTTATTAGCTGTAACTGAGTTCATAAATTCACAAAAAAACATTCAAAGAAAGGCTGTGAATAACATTATTTATCACAAATTATGTTCCTGAATAGTATGTTATTTCTTAATTGCTTATGTTGTAAAAGTATAAAAAATAGCTATTATTCCCTACAAAATTTGATTTTGTGTGAGGGATAATGAAATTTTAAAATTAACCTATTGTTACAGGGCCATCTTTAGTAGCTGACCCGACAAACTTTTTAAAATGTGAAGTGACACAGGAAAGGCAAGAATAACAGAATGAGTAATTAGGTTATAACAAAGATGCCAGAATCATTTTTCATGATAAATTTGACAATGTTAGTCAAATCAAAGTTCAGAGGTTTCAAAGGTCTTTGTTGGTAGATGTAGATGCATCATTGGTCCAAGCAGTGTCTATACTTGCAGATTGGTGTCGTCAGTGCATGAGGTTAGAAGTTTGTAGGCTAGAGAACATGGCCCGAGTTGCTAGGCATTGTTGTTCAGGGCTGATCAGGCTATTAATTTGGATGTCACTGCATCAAACTGGTTGATCTGCTACACCAGGTGTCACTGCATCAAGCTGGCTGATCCTCAAAGCCAGATTGGTGAGAAAGACTTTCTTGCCCTGAAAAGGGCAGTTTTAAGTAGCTAAATGGCTTGGTTCAAAGAACTGGGTGTCGCTTCCTGGAAATAGGTGGTCCTCTAGAAAAGAATACTTTGCTTTAATTTCTGTTATATAATGAAATTGGTCATTATACGACTAAGAGAAGGTAGCAAAAATTACTTGCTATAAGTAACAATCAGAAAATATCTCCAAAATGATTCAGAGATTTAATGAGATCAGAAATAGTTTTTGGTTCATGGTGGAAAATTCTGTTCACTGACGACATTGGTGACCATGATGCACTTATACTGGAGAATTCCAATGTGAGTAGCTAGTGGCTACAATATTATTTCCAATTTTATATTGAAAATATGTTCATTCTTAAATTTAAACATTTTTATACAAACATAAAACAAAAAAATTAACAAAAATGTTATAGAAAGTTCTTTCCCAGGTATTTAACACTAAATCTTACTGGAATGTTCTAGAAAATGTGTAAATTTGAAATTTTCATTACCCAGATCACAAAAGCAAAGTTTGAAAAGAAAAATAGGTCTTTTCCATTTACTTTAGGTATAAGCAATTAGAAAATAACAATTTCTGCTCAGAAACAAGTAAAAATTCTGTTATAGAGTGTAATCACAACATAATGTCCTTAATTATTTGTATCACATATGATCTCAAATCTAAAACATCAGGTTTTCTGTTTATAGTAAAAAATGCATATCTTTTTGAAAACTGAAATATTAGGCATATGGTTTCAAAGGTTTAAAATGTCATTCAGCTTTTTTTCTGGCAGAAGCTAAGAGGTGTTACCCTTATGCTATTTTACAGACTCTATGCAGCTGACTGTAGGTGGAGGTGCTGTTAAGATATCTAACACTTATGTTTAGAAAAGAATATGAATTTATATACTGTTCTTTTTTCTGCTCCCCTCAAAAAAATAAATAAATAAATAGTAAAATTCACCTGTTAATGATAGTCTAATAGCAGTCTCTCAAGGAAAACAACTGATAACCCAAATTCAATCACCTTTTGAGGAAAAAGCAAAAGAGTTAACACTGAAACAAGTGGTAGTACCTACCCAGACATTTTGCAAAAAATATCTGTCTCCAAATTCTGCTAGTAGCCACTAGGATATCTTCGATAAGCAGAGGGACCCATTCTGGGACCAAATCCTTGAAAACCGAATCCCCCAAAACCAGGAGAGTCATAATCTTGAGGTCTATATCCTTGACTGTAGCCAGTGTCATATTGTTGCTGATCTTCAGACCTATTATTTTGTCTTTCATCTGTAAAGTAAAGCATCAACTTTTTAAAAAGTTTTAGAGCATCTGTATTCTAAAGATGATTAGAAGAATTTCTTGCATTTATGTTACAAAAGAATGTTTGCAGATTAATTCATAAGATAGCACAATGACATTACAAAATAAGTTCATGATCTGAAAAGTGTCTCCAAGTAATTCTAACCTTTTTTGGCAGGCAACAACAATTCAATGTATTATCAAGACTTTCTGATTTCCCACAAGAAACCTATATGAAATTCAATCTAGTTTTAAACAAATGAAGGAAGTTTATAAACATTTCTTGTTTGCCTTTTAATTCATAAAAAAAAAAAAAAAAAAAAAAAAAAATTAAACAATTACCCACATCAAATGTTGTTAAGAAAGATGCTGTTCCTTGTGAAAGTTCAAGAGAATATTTTTAACTCCTTTATGCTGGCTTCAATATCCAGGTAAATTTTTTTTGCAGCTACTAAATCCATCTTTTTAAAAGAATAAAAAAAATTAAACAAAATAAAAAAAAAAGTTTTTTAAAAAATCAAGGTTTTCCAACCAGTTAACTATTTCTTCTCCAGTGAGTCAACCTTAAAACACCACAAAAAGAAGCAAATATTAGTTTGTTCCCAATTCACATTGAATATAAGAGGATTATGTACACACAATTATTAAGTTCCATCAACAGTAGAAATATGCACACTCCTTTTAGAGCAGAACATTAAGCTATGAAAAAGAAAATGTCTATTAAATAGGCAAGCCCAGAAAACTCAAACTTTCTTGTACAGAATTTTATTGAAAAAAAAAAAAAAAAAAAAAACAATCCCAATTTCTGTCTTAAAAACAAAAAACCTACTTTCATCTATTATAATATAAATTGTTGCTATGAATTGGTAAGTTTCTGTGTTTTGCTTATATTAATATGGTAATCTATTGGTTAAAACTGGCTAATAAGCATGGAGATCAAAAAGGTAATAATTATTTGTGAGTTTTAAGTTTTATGCTCCCAAATGGGAATTTGAATTAAACTATTAAATTTTTTTTTTAAAACAAAGAATTTCTTGTAAAAAAGAAATAGGAATAAAATCATGATAACCTATATAAGGATTATTCCCTCTAATTGGTATATTTATAACCCAGACATCTATAACAAAATTATTATCCTTCCCCCCCAAAAAAAAAATACCTTAAGTATATATATATATATGTATATATGTGTGTGTGTGCAAAGTATACTTTTTCATCATATAAGTCATAGTTATACAGAGTTTTTACGTCAGGTAAAATCCTAGTCAGTCACAGTAAATAAGAAAAATTTAATCTACAGTGGTCAATTTTATAAAACTCTTTAAAATAATAAAATAAAATAAAATAAAGATCAGCATATTAAATGTTAATATGTTTTCTCTTTTACTAAAAACAAATCCCTAAAAACAAATAAACTAAAAAAAAAAAATTGTCTAAAAGAGCAATATTCTACCTTATTTTACCATTTTTAAAAGGAGGATTTCCCATGGCATAGTGGCTAACATGCTAGTCTGCAACATCATAGTAAGCAAGTTCAAACTCCAGTCATACAAGTATATTCACTTTTGGATTAAAACTCTTAGAAAAGATATGAACTCCTTTACTCCCCCACCCCCAGTTATGGATTAAATAGTACCACTACTGTTCTTCTAAAAGGGTGGCTTTGATATTAAATAACGCATGAAGGGTGATATGCCATTAAACAATGAAACCAAACCATTTTTACATTACCAAAAAGTAAGGCATCCACACAAACACATTCTTAACCCTTCATAAAAAAAGAGTAAACAAAATTTGCCTTCAGATAGAATCCTCTTTTCAAAAAAAAATGTAAAAAAATTATTTGCTCACATCTTCATAAACTAACCAAATTAATAAAGGAAACAGAGGTACATAAAAGTTTTTTTTTTTTTAAGTAGCCTTCAAAATTTTAAGTAAAAATTTCTTTTAAAAGAAATTTAATCTTTTATTAAATTCCAAAAATTTTATTAAAATCTAATAAGCAAATTTTTAGAAATTTTTATTTTATTTAACACCTACTGTTTTCTTTATGAGAAACTCTTTAAAATTTATTATTCTGATGGATGAAGTTTGGTTTGGTTTGGTTTGGTTTTATGCCATATCAACCATTGTAGGTTATTTAATGCCAAATCCTTTTTTATATCTATATTAACTATATTGTTTCAAAATATACTTTGTAGATAACATTTTTAAACAAGCCTGAGCTCATTTTTTTTTGCCACACAGTTAAATGATTTCACTTACTTCTATCTAATATTAATAATTCTATTTACTATTAATCATTTGTTTACACACAGTTGAATATTTTTAAGTACTGTTGTGTCATGAACAATTCAATTAAACATCAGTCATTTGTTTACACACAGTTAAATGATTAAACAGTTCTATTTCAAGCAATTCAGTTTAGCATAAGTCATTTATTTGCACTCAGTTTAAATGTCAAACAGTTATATTTTACCTATTGATAGGACCCTATCAGGTGCTACAACTCTGGGCCAGAGTGAACCCGGGAGCGATGGCAATGAGGAGGTACTCCATATTCCTCAAAGCTCCAGCATTACTGGAGCCTCACTATCAGATTGTTTAGTATTACATCCAGGACACTCATTGGGGGAATTTTACTCCTCAGCAGAGATCCAGTCAGTGTATTTTACAGCCCCAGCTGACTGGGCCAGATGGATGAAGTGATTAAAACATCATACATCCATTGTAGACTACTGCTCAGGGTAGAAGTAATCCCAGGTTGTGTCATACCAAAGACTTTAAAAATGGTCCTTGATACCACCTTGCTTAACACTCAGCAATATAAGGTACATATCAAGGGTAAAGTGGAGCAATCCAGGGAAAGGAGTAGCGCCCTCCCCTACACCTTGGTGTAGTAGCTATTGAAAAGGGAGCCTTCTGGTCGCCCTCGACTACAGTCGCCAAATTTCATACTTTACTCTAACTGCAATTAATCTGTTTATTTGATTCCCCTTCAGAACCAACGATTTTTTTTGCTGACAATTTGCAGGTCAAAAATAAAACAATGAAGTTTATCCAAAGATTAAATACCATAATCAAAGAAAAGGACAAAAGGAAAACATGTTGCAAATTTAAAATAAATAATATTGGCTATGACTGGCTATTAAGTATGGAGATCAAAAAGTTAATTATTTGTGAGTTATGAGTGTTTATGTTTGAGTCTTTATGGCCCCTAAATGGTATATCTTGTGAATTAAACTCTAAAATAAAAATCAACATCAGATTAAGTGCTGATTAGGAAAAGATCTTAACTGAAAATATCTTAAATATTTAATATAACAATACATACTTATTCACTAATTTTAATGAACTTTTGTCTAGATTTTTTTCGACACGGCTTTGCCTTTTCATGACTCTCCTATTATATTTTCATTGCTCTACATTCAGAGGCAAAGAATACAAGAATAAGACTAGCTGCTCTCTCAAAATAAGATGTGTACCAATAGAAAATTTTAATCCAGAAACTTTAAAATAAAAAACAGCTGGCTATGTATAGAGATTTGGTTTGGTTTCTTTGTTTAATGGCATAACAACATTTGTGGGTTATTTAATGCCAAAGCCATCTCTGCAGAAGAACAGCAGTGATATTATTTAATCAATAGCTGGGGGGGGGGATAAGTGAGGTCTTACCTTTTCCAAGAATATTAGTTCATAAGTGAATGTAATAGTGCTCACTGGAGTTTGAACTTGCTTACTTCAAGGCTACAGTTCAGCATTTCAGGCATTATACCATAAAGACTCACTATGTATAGAGGGATAGATTAACTTATCCACCTTTGTGGGAATAGTCAAAATAATTGACAGCAGAACTAAAAATAAAAGAGTTGAAACTATCAGTACACATAATATTCTCAAATCATTCAACCAGCAGGCCAACTGTAGGTATCAATAATATATTAAAGGAGCCACAGATCATAAAATAAATGCTAAATTTGAGATTGCAAAAATATGCAGAAACATCACAACATGTTTGGAAAGGAATGCACATACAAACAGAAAAAGTTTCAACTTAAAACAGACAATTGAGGAAGGCCTGAGCATAGAGAGATTGAAATTTTCTAAGAAGAAAGAAATGAAAGACAAGAGAATTTTTCTTTTTTAAATAAAACAATGAGAACACCTTTTCAAAAACATTCTAACAAAACCTCACACCAGATTTTTAGTATGTGTAGTCAACTTGGTGACAGATAAGCCTTTATCTGATGTAAAGAATTCAGTTTCCTTTGAAGAAATAGATAAAAAATGTTCACATTCACAACAAGATTCAACTTGTGAAAAGAACAAAATATACAACATAAGAAAGAAATGAAAGACATCAGAATTAGTTTGGAAAGAAAAAAATTTAAAGAACTTGTTTAAAGAACATGTAACATAAGACTAGGTAGTTTTCTTTTTAATTCTATTGTTTTGTGTTTGGTTTTTTTTTCATCACTTGTAATTTTATCTATTCCATGTTAAAAACAAGCCTGTATTCCTTCAGAAAAAATGGACTGAAACATTAAATAGCTTAAAATTATTAAACAATAAGAAGTATATATTTACCTGGTGGGAAGATTGCATACATGATTGGCTTTAATGGTCCTTTGGTATAAAGCAATCCAACAACAATACCTGACAGATGACCTGCATAAAGATAATAGCAACAACTGAGAAACAATGCAATGACATATCATACAGAAAAGTTCAAAAAGAGAATGCAAATAAGTAAATAAATAAAAACAAGGTACAGAAAAGGAAATCAAGATCTTTGAAAATTGTAACATCAGGGCATATAGAGAAGTAAGAGTGAAAGTCACAAAGGTTTGAAGGTGAAACCAGCTCTCACTTGGAGATGAGGATGAAGGAGGTTGGGAGAGATGAAACAGTTTTAGTAAGATGACTTCCATGAAAATCATGTCATCTCCAGACTCAAGTGATAAAAAAAAACACAAATAAAAAAAAAAAAAAAAGATTCATTATTCCTTTTCTTTCCACACATGATGATGCCATAACAGAAGAAACAAGAATCCTTTCCCAAAGAGAGGTACCAAATCCTGATCATCTCTTGTGGTTATTTCATCAAGCATTTAAATTGAAATCAACAACCTCGTCAAAAACCCTCACAACAACACAATCTCTTTTTGGTTGGTTGTTTGGGTTTTATGGCATATCAACATTTATAGGTTATTTAATGCCAAATCTATCTTTATACAAATAATCTGTTCTATTTCAAACAATTCAGTTTAGCATGAGTACAATTTAATTGTCAAAAAAAAATTCTATTTCAAGCTATTCAGTTTATTCAGATAGTTCTAATTCAGCCAGTTCAGTTTAATATAAGTACACATTTGTTTACGCACAGTTAACTGTCAAAATTATATTAAACGATTCAGTTTAGTGTAAGTACAGTTTCATTGACAAAAACAGTTCCCTTTCAAATAATTCAGTTTAGTATAAGTACACAGTTTAATTGTCAAAAACATTTCTATTTCAAGCTATTCAGTTTAGTCAAACAGTTCTAATTCTCACAAATCAGTTTAGCATAAGTATGCAGTTAGTTCATTTTAACCCATAGATAAAGCCCTATCAGGTGCCACCATTCTGGGCCAGAGTGGACCTGTGAGCAATGGTATTGAAGGGGTGCTTCACATTCCCCAAAGCCCCAGCATCACTGGAACCCCACTATCTGATTGTTTAGTGTCATATCCAGGACACTCGTTGGGAGGAGGTCTTACTCCTCTGCAGAGGTGCAGTCAGTGTATTTTACAGCCCCAGCTGACAAGGTAAAATTTCTTTTCATGTTGCAAAATAAGAGGCAGAAGAAAAAGAAAAGCTGAGATTGAAGAGAAAGAGGCACTGAAGATAAAAAGGAAAGTATATCAGAAGAACTAAACTATAGATGGAAGGGAAAACATGTAGCTAAGAGAAAGAATAACAGTCAAAACAGAAGAGGTGCCAATGGTAGAGAACAAGAAAAAATGAGACCAATAAAGGGCTTACCAATGAAAGAGGACTGAGGAGTAACCAGCTGAATAATGAACAGTTCACTCCAGTACATCAATCGAAGAGGGACCGGAATTCCAAATACATACTGGCGCTGTTGTGCTGCTGCTTGGTCTTGTAGAACAACTTTGAGGGCAAAAATAACAGCTGGAAACAAAATATGGCAGAAAATTGATGACACTTGCAATTAATAAAGCTGCAGATTTTTAAAACAAATTTTTTTTAAAATTCAAATGAGTAACAAATAAGAGATTTATCCCTTTGAGATATTTCAATGTTGTTCACACTATTACTTAAGTAATAATCATATTCAATTATTTAATAAAACAAATAGAACAAGCTCTTCTGAAAAAAATAAAACTACTTAAACACTTTGAAGGATGAGGCTGAATTTGATTTGGGTACAATATGTGCATGTTAGGGGATAATGTAGTTCCTATCTAACTTTTTCTCCAAGCGTTTACACAAGGATGTAGTGTGCTGTTTTGAACAAATCCAGGAAACAGCACCCTACAAAATAGCAGCTGTACGGCCACTTACTTCTCATCTTATAAACCATCTAAATAAAATGAGCAAGATATACTGGAGAAGCAAGGATGAACTCATAAGTAATGGACTCCTACACATGGACACACCAATGTTGGCTAGCCAGCAAAAACTTACATTCATCAGCACTGGATACCGTCTTGAGGACTTGCCAAGAGAAATGACTAATAGGGACAGATGGTGATAGAGCGTCAAGGGAATCTGTGCAACTGGTACACTTTAATGTTGATGAGTGAATAATAGATATTCTGATTAAATTTTCAGTCTTTGGCCATCTTTTGACATAGGAACATTTATAGCAGTGTACTGTCTGTCTCTGGACTTTATAGAGTAGAGGCCTACATAATTACCCAAAGAGGATATACCGTGTATTATGGGGTATGAGTGCTGTCAATATATCCTTTATTTAGGAACCTGTGCACATACTGCTGAGTATGTATATGATCATTTACTTCAATCCAACTATATTATATTGTATATCTAATCAGGAGTAAATTGGAGCATATTCAAAGTATTACAATCAATAATGTGAATAATTATTTCAGTAAGAATTTTTTTTCTTTTGGAAATTTCAATTCTGTACCATTAGTTACATCTTGCAGCATAGATAACATTATAGATAACATTTTTAACAAGCCAGAGCTCATTTGTTTGCATACAGTTAAATGGTTTCAAGCATTGCTAATAATTCTATTCCACATTATTCATTCATTTGCACACAGTTAAATGGTTCCAATTATTATGACATAATATTAATTCAACAGTCATTTGTTAAATGGTTTCAAGTATAGTAAATGATTAAATAGTTTGATTTGGACCATAGATGGGAGCCTAACAGGATCAGAGTGAACCTGGGAGTAATGGCAATGAAAGAGTACTCCACATTCCCCAAAGTTCCAGAACTGGAGCTTCACAATCAGATGGTTTAATGTCATATCCAGAACATCCATTTGAGGAATCTTACCTCTCTACAGAGATGCAGTTGGTATATTCAAAAGCTTCAACAGGGTCGACTGATTATTTATTAGACTTCCTCTCAATGATAACCCCTACAAAAATTTTCCAGTTTTTTATAAATATGCATATCAAATTTGATAAGTCTACATGAAACTAGACATCAACCAGCTCTGGTTCTCATCAGATCACCAAAGTTAAGCAACAATGAACCTGTCCAGTACTTAGGTAACCATTTAGTAACAGGAGGTACTGTAGACAATGTAAATAACAATTATATATCATACTATTTGGCTATGTATAGGACAAAAAATTTTCAGGAAAGAAAAGAAAAAATTTATTTTTTAAATGAAAATAAAGCAAATAATGAACTGGAGTAGAGAGTATTTATAGATCTATATAATTTCACTTGTTTATCAATGACTAGTTTTTTTAAGTGTTAATTTACTAGACTATATTATAATTCAAGAATTTACTTTTATTTTTAATTGACAAATGTTTGCTTTACCTGAAAATCCAACTGCACAGGTGAGCTCATAGGAGGTGTTTCCAGTAACAATTATTAAAAGAAAGTTGAAAGCTACCAGAAGGGCTCCTGACAAGAAAGTGAAGACAACCAACATGAAGGCAAAAAATTCACTTGTCAATTGTCTCTCAAGCATTACACCTTTTGAAAGAAATGAGACCATGTTGTAATAAAGGTGCATGTCATTAAAGTGGCAGAAGGCCCCATACAGAAGACGTTGCCATTGTTTGTGGGTCCAAACATGGTAGACACTGATGCAAGCCTTTTCTACAGAAGGAAATATTCGCCGTGGAAGGAAATAGTCTTCATAGTGAATGGCTACATGACCTAAAGTTGTAAGCAAAGTGATCGGAGGGATGTGTGTCCAGTTTCATCAGGTGGTCAAAGAGAAAGATAAGAATAAGAAGAGACCCTCGGTTCCTTCGTCCATCCATTTTTGTGACCAACACCACAACAGTGTACCAAGCTGAATATAAAAAAGAAAAGAAAGATACATCATACAAGAAAATAATTTTTTAAAAGTAAGAGATATAAAATAATGTTTCCACCATTGTACTCACCAACCTTCTTCAGGTGCCTGTTCACCCAGTCAGCAAAGCTTAGAATATGTTAACCATTTCTCCTGCAGAAGGGTAACCCCCTCCCCCAAAAAAGGGAGTATACCGAGTATAAGACTAAATTATATGAGATGATGAAGTTCCAATTCTAGAGATCTGGGCAATGCGAAAAGCTCCTTCATTGCCATTACTCCCAGGTTCACCCTGACCCAGAGTAGTAGGGGTCATCTATGAGTCAAATAGCTATGTTTAAAACTTATTCATATTTGATAGGACTATGTGCAAAATCTCTGAAAAACAACTATACAAAAAATACAAATATGAACAATGTACACTTTTCCCTAACCTCTAGGCATAAAATAACCCTAGATGGGTTGACATGCCATTAAAATCAATTAATCATATTCTATTGGTAAAGTTTGAATTAATTACTAAAGAGAGACAATTCCTTTCTTTTTTAATTAAATTGTAAAAGATAATATCATTGAATTCTACATAAAAATCGCTAATGTTAGCATGGTGATTTTCATTCATTCATAACTCAATGAATGATCTTCATTTTCTTGAACAAAGACCAACAATAACCAAAAGTCAGCTATTATGATTGGGGGGGGGGTACTTTTTATATCCTCAGAAAATGTTTGTGACGTGGATAATGTGCATAAGGTTTTTGGCAGAACATTAAAGTATTCAATGACCAACTTTTTCAATTATTCCCTATCTGTTCAACATCCTATGAAAACTACCACCTACCACATGACATTCACATGAAGGAAAACTGAATGATTTACCCAGTAAAACACCGAGTCTTAAACAACATCATAGCAAAAAAAAAAAAATTGTAATTCTATTGTCCTGGTCTACCATAATGTAGTATTATAAACCATAGTCAATCACAGAACTTTTTGTTTACAAGTCAGATCAGGTAAACACGGCAAATCTATCTATAAAGCCAGTGTCTGTAGTAATCCATACAACAAATAATATGTTTACTTCTCAGTTTAAAAGTCAAATGTATGTGACTGATTCTGCTTTCTTTACCCATATGGGATGAAATCCTGCTTAAATTTACCAGCATTTCATGGGATAGCTGAAGCATAGATGACCAAAAATAACTAAACTTAAACAGTGGAAAAAAAAAAAAATGTATATTCCTAACATTAAAATGCCATATGACAGTCAACACTCTAGTTCATATTAGTGTTGATGTAATAAGTGCTACCAACATGTTCCGTTGTTGTAAAAAGATAAGAAAAACAAAAACGCCTTTCTTTAAAAACCAGCATTCACAAGATGCAGCAATCTCCATATGAACGAGACAGATAGTTTTAATGTTTTATGCTATGACCTTAAAAGCCTTTCTTCAAGCAAAACTTTATTAATTACAGTGCATACAAACGCAGTTGATATTGAATAATACTAGTAAATGTAGTCCAGGCTTTTAAAAAATATGGTATGGGTAACCTGAGGCCAAACTTTATTTTCAGAATTTCCTCTAATCAGGGAAATTTGTCATATTTGTTATTTTTTATGAAATTAGTTATCTTCCACTTTTTATTACTTTCTAAGAGAAAGAGAAAACTATTAGGGCCCACGTTTCTCCATTTCAAAATTGAAATTTATAAATAAAGCCAAGGAGAGATAACTGTTATACATACGTGTCGGTATGTCAGAGATTGTTTCAACATAGTAAACAGGAGCACACACACACACACACCCTCTAAAATCGATAAAAATCAATATTTTTAGAAACTGACAAATCGAAGGAGCAGGTGTAGGTCTTCTGTATCCTAAACAAAAAATATTCCCGAAAATTTTTTTTCTTGATCGTCCTGATGTGCTTAAATGTAATACATAATCCAGATGAGAGTAAGAGTTTTTTCTCTTTACTGAACAATTAAGTCCCAAAACTACGTTTTTAACTAACTCAGCTATTGCCCATATTTCTTTAGTCTTTCCCACCTCGATTTGTACTTTTCGAACTTAACAGTAACTGTTCAGTGTTTTAAAAAATATTTAAAAAAGAAACAAATGACGAAAATTTTCTTTTTCAGATGGCGAAGTATTACATGTCTATATAAATTTTTGTAGATTAAAACAAAATTGACGTAAATTTTCATAGACTGGCTATCTGTACAAAATAACAAATAATTAAAACCAAAAGAATTGATCTTTAATTTTACTCAAGTAAATGAAGTGATACCAAGTAACAAATGAAAGAGAAAGTAAATTGTTTTCCTTCTCTGCAATACCACACATAAAAAATTGTTATCGTGTTAAATGTATTTTTTATATCACAAAAAAAATTGTGATGAAATGATATAAAGTGTAAACATCTCAGACTTTAAAAAGAATTAAATGATTAAAAAGAAAAATTGGATACGATTTTTTTAACAGAAATCAAGTTTTATAATTATGAGCGAGCGAAAAAATATCAAAATCAACAGAACAATCTGCCATGTAAAAATTATTATTTCTTCACGCAGGGGAAGACTACTAGTACGTCGTACATATGTCTCACAGGAAACAATTTTTCTGTTTAATTAATTATCTTTTAGCCGACATTTTTTTTTATAAAACAAAAGTAGTGATACATTTTTTTACAAATCCATTAAAAATTAAATCACTAAAGCTAGATTTAAAAAAAAAAAAAAAAAAAAAGATAGAACATGTTCGTGAAAGACTAAATATTAAAAAAACTGATCGACGATAATGAAAACAAACGAAAATAGGCAAACAGATACATGTGGTTACTTACGTGGACAAAGAAAACTGAAAGATTATGGGACAACCGAAATAAATATCGAGAAATAACTAATCCGTTGATGTAAGTGAAAGTCCTCGTTACTGCAGCCAGCCATTACATTTGTTTAGAATTACCTCCACTTAGTTCCAAACACTACCAGAAGGGGCACACCTGCACCACAAGGCAATAATCTATCTTTTATTTTATACATTTAACCAGTAAATAAAACATTTTAACCCAAATGGTATTGTTACTAGGCTTTCCTCTTGAAAAAGGAAGTATTTCGTAAATAAATAAAGAGAAATTTATTGCGAGAAGTAAATTCGAACTGATTCAATTTTGAAAATAAAATGGACTAGAAAAAGGGAGGAAATTGTTTAGGGCTGATTGGTGAGTTAGATAGTTAGGTGTTTATCACAACCTAGATAAAAGACAAGATTTCGAATGGACGGGACTAACATAACACAACACAATCTCCCTCTCCCATGTATCTTAAGCTAAGCGTTAAAAATCGCTTTCAACGGCAAAGAATATACTCATTCTTTCTTATTTTTAAAGAGATTCAATAAATAAATTTTCTTTCTGTATTAGGCAAAACTGAATTTGTAATGTTTGCTTCATTTCTTTTAGGGGGTAGGGGGTAGAAAAGTTTTGAAGAGGGTTACAACTCTGGCTTCTAGCAAGGAAAAGACTGAGAAAAGTAATATTTTCATTTAATTTATAATAATAAACTAATTAGTATATTTTGATGATATCATTATCACATCACACCATTAGCATGGATATCCTTGACCCTATCTTGCCACTCCTCCCTATCGTTCATTGCTTCCAGCCAGTCGTCAGGGCTACATCTGTATTGGCACAGAGCTGCTGTATGTAGGTTCTAGTTGGTCGTCCTGCCTTTGCTCGGCCATGTGAAGGGGTCCACAGGAGTTCATCACTTATGAGCTCATCCCTACTTCTCCAGCAGTGTCCAATATGTCTGGTTTGTCTAACTTTGATAGTTTTCATGATGAGTGGTAGGTGGCCGTACAGCTGATGCTTTGTGGGGTGCTGCCTCCATGACTTCTTCAATATTGCTTGCAGCATTCTTGTGGAGTTGCCATGAAGCTTTTTCTCCATACGTTTAGTTAACGTCCATGCAGTGCATCCATATAGCAGTATCAACATGACTGCTGCTTGGAAAAAACTGCATTTTATTTTATCGGTCTGGTCTGATTTCCATATAACTGATAGCCTATCAATAGCTGGTCCATGCCTTTGCTAGTCGCATGTTGATGTCTGTCTCGGTTGATGAGACACTGCTTCCTAGGTAGGTGAACTTGTCTACTAGTTTCAGAGAGCTACTGTTTAGTGTGGAGATGTCGCCTATTTGATTAAAGCATATATATTCCGTCTTGTGTCCATTGATATGGAGGCTTATGCCTGCAGCAGCTCATTCCAGACTATGTAGCAGGGTTTCAGCTTGGGCGAGTGCATTTGCCAGGAGCGCTATGTCATCGGCATAGTCGGCATCTGTAATTGTTTAAATATTTTAACCAAAATATGTAATATTTCAACTTCATAAATTTATAGGTTTGTTTTCTTTTTTTAATGGCATATCAAACTTCATCCTTGTAGAAGAACAGCAGTTGTACTATTTAATGTATAGCAGGGGGGATAAGGGGGTTCATACCTTTCCCAAGGGTATCAGTCTGAAAGTGAAAGCAACCAGGCAACTGGAGTGCAAAGTCATTTGCTTCAAGGTCACAGTCCAGCACTTTAGCCATTATGCCACAAGTACTCCCCTTGTTGATTTATAGTAATAAAATGAGTAATAGTTTAATAAAGTTGTAGAATCACCTGCTCTTGCTTGCAAGATGATTTTTTTGACAACGTGACAAAATCAGCTGCCATAGCAACATGTCATGGTAATTTAAGAAAAAGGCTCAAATTTAGGCCTCTTTCAATTCTACATGCCTTAAGAAATAGACAATTTTTATCTCACCCCAGTTAGCGGGGTCTGTAGAATATGCCAACTGTATCCCTGCAGAGGGGTAAGACCCTGACCAACGAGTGTCCTGGATAAAACACTAAACTATCTGATGGTGAGGCTTCAGTTCTGGAGCTTTAGAGAATGTGAAGTTCTCCTTCATTGCCATTACTCCTAGGTCCACTTTGATTTGAAGAGGTAGTACCTGTTAGTGACATTTATAGATCAAATAGAACTATTTAACCATTTAACTGAGTGGAAACAAATGACTGATGTTAAATTGAATTCTTACTGTTAGATAGCAATTCTTGAAACCATTTAACTGTGTGCAAACAAATGATTAATATTAAATTGAACCATTTATGTTAGGAATACTAAAACCATTTAACTGTGTGCAAACAAATGAGTTCTGGCTTGTTTAACATGTTACCTATAAACTATTCATTTACAAATATATATTTAATATATATATGTATTTAGCAGTAAATAGACAACAAGGGTTGATATGCCATAAAACCTAACCAGCCAATTTTCATCTTTTTGTAAATGCATACACCACTTTAAGGGGTCTGGCACTCTGCCAGTGACATCATAACCAATACTGAAATATTTTATAAATAACAGACATGTCTATTACAAAAATAATCAAAGAACAAATGCCAAGTAGGTGATGAATCATGCTTTATTTCTATCACAAATATGCAGACATCTTTTTTTGTATCTTCATTCCTGTTTGGTTCCCACATTAATAAAAGATTTTAAGTCACAAGAATTGTCTTGAATTTCTTCCTGGATGGAACAATGTCTTATTGTAGATTTTATGAAATATATAACCATAACAAATTTCCTGACAAAGTGAATGCTAATGATAAAAAAGTTTTCTCTATATGTTTTTCTAATCAGAAGCCTGATATGTAGCTTTTTTCTGATATGTGACTTTTTCTGATATGTGACTTTTTTCCAATCACCATTGAAAAGATGTTGAGCGTAAATGATTTCAGTGTCCAGTGATATGTGACTTTTTTCCAATCACCATTGAAAAGATGTTGAGCGTAAATGATTTCAGTGTCCAGTGTATAACCCTAAACTGCATCTGATGGTGAGGCTCCAGTTCTGGAGATCTAGGGAATGTGGAAAACCTCTTCATTGCCATTATTCCCAGGAATACTCTGACCAAGAGTGATAGTTCCTGTTAGGGTCCCATTTATGAGTTAATAGATCTGTTTAAAAATTGTTTATATTCTATAGGACTATATTCTTAAGAAAAAACTACACAAAAAATGTAAATATAAACATACAATGAATAGGATTCCCTAACCTCTAGGCATAAAATACTCCTAGACAAGTTGACATGCTATTAAGATCTATCAATTAATCAACAATCAACAAATGGTTGCACTACATGAATAAATAGTTATTAGGCATTCTTTCATGTACAAGGTGTCTCAATATACATGGGACCCATGTGACTTCAAATAACTTTACTAATAATAATGTTGTGTTCTTTTTTGTTTCAGATTTGAAAATAGTATGCAATAACAACTTTTAATCTTTGATCACAATACCTTGGACAAGAGAAGTATAGAATAAACATTTTTTTAGCCTTAAAATAATCAACCCCAAAATCATAGATTAGAACATTCTAGAAATTCCAGATCAAAATTGCATTAACATTGAAGTTACACTTTTATATTTTTCAACCAATCAGCTAAAAACACAAAATAAGAACATTCTAGAAAATTCAGCTCAGAAACTAATTAACAGAAAAATATTTAGGCTCCAAAATAAATAAGTAATTATATGAATCTGAGTGGTCAACAAATGTCCGCGTGCTTGAATTTTAGGACCCACAATAAAACTTAACAAAATCCTATTTTTGATTCACTTTAGTTCATCAAAAAAGTATAAATAACAAAAAATTTAATTAACTAAGACATTCCACAACCAGACAGAGAGAGGCAAGGACAACAGACAACATAAAGCATCACACACAGGACACAGAGCAAAGAAGCATGCAACGTTCTTTTGCCAACTACCAGACACTACATGTTGTCGCCAAAGACCATAAACAACCAGAAAAATGCACTCGTGGACTTCAGAAAACAAAAGGCCCATACTTACGGTCACACACTTATATACACACATGCATACACATGTATGTAACTAAAGTCAATTTTTTATCCTTTTTACTTCAGCCAACTATGGACACATTGATTCAATAGACTTTCTCAATATGTACACATGAACACATGGGCGAACAAATCATTTTCATTGAACTGGCTATAGCTGTATTTTCAACATATACACACACACACACACATACACACATATAAAATAAACATTGCATTTTAATTGTTTCATCATGTTTGTTATTATGTTTATTGAATTGCTTGTTTCTTAATATTTGTTGTTATCACATTCCATTTGTTTACGTGCTTGTAAAATTTGTGTTGTATTTGTGGAAATAAAACCTGACAGTAACTCCGATAAACTACGGAAGGTACTTAGTCCTCCAAAGAAGAAAAAATATGTTGCATCACTACTTATTTGAAGACAAAATCATTCAAAACTGTGCTAGCAAAATTTCACAGGAAGTTTAACTTAAAGAATTATCCCCAGAAAAGCCAAATTCATCATTAGGTACAAAATTTCAAGCTACAGGGTCAGTAAACAACCTCAACAAGAAGGCAGAAAATCCCAGATCTGGTAGAAAGTTGACTGTAAGATGTCCTAATAATGTGGATGTAGTGAGAGATTCTGTTGAAAGGAGTCCAAAAAAGTCCCTCCAAAGATGTTCCCAAGAACGTGGTCTTCCACATGCACAGTAAAATAAAGTAAATCAATTTTTGCCCTTGTCATATGGTTTGATCTTTCTGAAGTGATATGATTGCTTTCTAAGACTCAGATGAAAGATGACTTGATGCATTATGAATTATCATATTAATGGGTTGCATCTATTTTGAGACACCCAATACATATCCTTAGTGGCATGTCCTAAAAAATGTGCTGGGGTAAGTAAATAACACTTATGATCTTGCAGGTGGAATTAAAGATAATTTACAGAAACTAAAGAATGAATTAAATGCATCGTATTACCTCTAAAGTTAAATTTTTTCAAGTATATATGTTTACAACTATTGATCTCCAAGCTTATACTTCAAAGCAAAATTTGATTTCAAAAAAGTTTATACCATTGAATTATCTATTTGCATAATTAGATTATTTATTAAGTTAAATTTACATTATAAAATTATTCATGTTAATGTCATCTTTCAAGAACTATGATTATGAATAATGAATCCAACTGAAACAAAATAGAAAACAAAATAAAGAAATATTTACTTTGAGCAAAAAAATATTGGCCCATTTTCTCTTTCACTTAATCAGCAAGAGCTTACAGTTTATATACTATATTCTCTCCCTCAGTTCACATGTTTTGTCAAGAAGTGTCATATAATTCATTTTATTGTGAAAAGAGATTCCTACAAATTGAATTTTGTGTATCAGAGGTACAGATTTTCAATGGAGAATGTCTGCTTATAGGTTTCAAGTGTTTATTACAAGAGGTATAAATTCAGAGAGTCTGTCATGACCCGCCTAAAAAAAAAACGTAAACAAACCAGATCACTCAAACCTCAAACATTACATCCGGCTATGACTGGATATAAAACCTTATATAACGCTGACCTGCCATTACAACTAAAAGAAAAAAAGGAATAAATGACATTTATATCATTAAAAGGGCTCCTCTGTGAAAAGTAATTCTATCAAAATAAAGTGGATTATCTTCCGAAGACTATCCCTGTCTAAAGAAGAACTGTACTTCCATTCCTATTTTTTTAAAGAAGAACTTTACACTTAGGCAGCCCAGTTACTCTGTCACTGCTCCTGATAAATGTCAATAAGTCTTTTTTCGACAGTCAGCTTTAGCTATCAGTTCCCTATCAGTGCAGGACTAAGATACCGCAAATCTTAGCCGCAGCTTCCCGGTCCATTTACTTGATACGTTTGCATGGCTGTGCAGCACTAAAACACGGGTTAGCTTTAGCCATTGGTTCTCTTATCCGTTCACACAACTGCACAGCACTAAGGTACAGCAACCTTAGCCATCGGTTCCCTCGTCTGTTTGTATGACTGCACAGCGCTAAGGTACAGCAACCTTAGCTGTGGGTTCCCTTATCTGTTCACACAACTGCGTGGCACTAAGGTACAGCGACCTTAGCTGTCGGTTCCCTTGTCCGTTTGCATGATTGCACAACACTAAGGCCTTCGCTGTCGGTTCCCCTATCCATTTGAGTGCCTTAGCACAGCAAAGGCACAATAATTTTTATACTACCAACTAGGACTTTGTCTAGCAACCTCATCGACACACCCCCAGTTAATCTGATGTACTTCAAACTGGGACGTTGACCTACCAACCTTGACCAACATCAGCTACCCACATCGAACATCTAGCTGCTACTCGCTTTGAATATCTAGCTGCCTCTCTATGACTTCAACCATACCAGCTACCAACATCAAACATCTAGCTGACAACACAAACAACAATCCTCGAACTTGCATACGTCATTGTAAACTCGACAAATAAATTGTCATCTTTGTTATATTGTTATCTCATCTTTGTTTCCTTCATTGTCTTTAGGCTGTCAATTACTTGCATGCTTAACTTAAATCATTTGCGGGTTCGACATGCACAACAATGCGGGTTCGGCTCCACAACAATTCTCCTTGAATATGATACAACTGATATAAATATGTTAAATTTGATAAATAAAGATATTCTAAATTTTGTATGGAATAATTTTTATAGGGTAAGCAATGCATACATTCCTTCTTAGGAATACATGTCACTGTATGTCCTGTGTTGTGTTCTATTGTTATTGACTTTATCAGGATGCTTAAATGTCCTGTATCAAGATTTTTTAAGGTAAATGACAATATTTTTAATTCTATCCACATGACCATATTGTAAATATTTTTAGTAAAGGAATTATTTACACTCATCAGAAATCCATTTATATATATATATATATATATATATATATATATATATATATATATATATTATTTACACTCCTTTTATATAAATATATATATATATATATATATATATATATATATATAACATGAAAATAATTCCTACATGGCCTTGAGCAAGTCTACCTAGGTTTCACCAAATGGCTCTTCTAGGTAGACTTGCTCATGGCCATGTAGGAATTATTTTCATAATATTACCTCTATCTCATGTACTGAGCACTTTATTACATTTTAGCTTAGGTAATTCTGTTGGTCTTTTTCCTTTTGAATAGACGTATGTGTTGCGTGATTATTTTCAAATAGCACATGTGTTTTTCGTCTTTTCTTTCTTTTACAAAATTTTTTTCCCCAATATCAGTTTGTAGAATTTGAAAATAATACAATCAAGTTTTTTTTACACCAAGAAAATTATAGATTAAAATAGAAAAAAAATAAAAATGTGTATATATATATATATATATATATATATATATATATATATATATATATATATATATTATTTTTTATTATAAGTTTTATATATTATAAATTATATATATATTTATATATATATATATATCAAACTTATAATATATTAAACTTATGATAACAAGGATCATTGATCAGATGGTTAGTTGATTGGTTGGTTGGTTGGTTGGTTGGTTGGTTGGTTGGTTGGTT
Organism: Sepioteuthis lessoniana; assembly: GCA_963585895.1. Lineage (NCBI taxonomy): Eukaryota > Metazoa > Mollusca > Cephalopoda > Myopsida > Loliginidae > Sepioteuthis > Sepioteuthis lessoniana. Next base: position 24,809,695 of record OY757937.1, on the reverse strand, counting down.
GGTTGGTTGGTTTTGATGCTTTATGGCATATCAGCCCTTGTGGGTTCTTTAACTATTTTTCAATTAGTTGTTAGAGTTTATTTGCTTGCAAACAGCTAAATGGTTTCAACTTGATATTAGTAATTCTATTTATAAAGTATTTCTATCAAATAAAAATAATTTGCAAACAGATATTTGGTTTCAAATAACCAATAATAATAATCCTTAGTAAATGATTGAACAGTTTTATTTGACCCATCGATGGGACTCTAACAGGTACTACCAATCTGGGTTACAGTGGACCTGGGAATAATAGCATTGAAGGGGTACTCCATATAACCCTAAGTTCCAGAACTGGAACCTCACCATCAGATGCAGTTGAGTATCATACCCTGTTTTCAGTATCATTTTCATTGAGGGGGAGGTGCAGTCAATTTATTCTAAAACCCCAGCCAACAAGTCAGCAGTAGAAAAGTGTATGTATATAAATCTATGTCAAGTTGATGAAAATCAAATTTTTTATATTATTTTATTTCATTACAATGATGTCTTTTCTTTGTTTTCTTTTTCTTCCATTAGTTGACAAAGATTTTGATCATATTTGTTCACAAGATGCACAAGTTCTTCAATTCTCCTAAAAAGAAAAATGAGGAAAAAAAAGGAAAATGAAAAGAAATAAATGAAATAAAAAATCATTCACTTCAATACAATCAAGAGGTGCTAAAATACATCATAAATATCACACATACACATGTAAACACACATTAGGCACACACACACATATATACATATACAGGGTGGAACGATAGAATTGTCACCTTAGAAAAGACGACATGATTCCATTTCAATGAAAACCAATTTTCTTTTTTTGTTGCAGACTATCTACTAGTTGGCCAGTTGTGTACAAATCCCAAGAGCAATAGGAGCCTTCTATCATGTCTGAAAGTGACACAATGTTCAACAAGCGAGATTAGAGATGCACCGCTGTACAACTCATGCTCTCTACCGATCCAAGTTATGACAACAGGACCATTGTTAGCACCCTCAAAATGCAAATCTGGATTGCCATGAATAATAGGGACATGCCCAGGGTAATGAAAACAAAGTTTCCGGCTACGGTTATGGTCTTTGGTGTGGTTTCAAGTGAGGGCCACACCATGCCACCTCACGTCTTTGAAGTCGGCTTGAAAGTCAACACCAAAGTGTACCTGGATGTGCTGAAGAGTGTGGTGATCCCCTGGTGCAATCAGGTAGCTGGTGGCAGACCCTGGGTGTGGCAGCAGGACTCAACACCGGCCCACAAGTCCAAAGAGACCCAGGCTTGGGTTCAGAAGGAGTGCTACAACTTTGTACCCTTCTATCACTGGCCCCCCTCCTCCCCTGACCTGAACCTGTTGAACTACTTAGTTGGGTCATACCTCGAGAACATCACCAACATGACCTCCCACAACACCAAAGCCAGCCTGATCGCCACCATCCGCAAAGTATTCGCCAAGCTCCCGCTGGCGCTTGTGGAAAAAGTATGCTCCCAGTTCTGGATCCGTATCGAGACGGTGATTGAGGCTGAAGGTGGCTGCATTGAATAGATGTCAGCTCTACTACATAATCAAGTTACCTGAATTGATTTTTTCAATAAAAGTTTTGAAATAAAGCTGTAGTGTTGTTTTCTTTAGGACAACAATTTTATCGTTCCACCATATATATATATATATATATATATATATATGTATATATATCAAAACCTCTTCAATCATATTTATTTATTTATCCAATTCCCTGTGCTGCTGAAAATAATGTTGGTTTAATGTAGAGCCCTGGAAGGAAGTGACCTTCCCATACAGCAGTGCTAAAAATACCTCAGCTCTGTCATCATTCTCTTTTTGTGGCTCCTCAAATAATAAACCTAACTCTTACTCCTTTTACAATAGTATGCAAACTGTAAGCTTTTAGATCTGGGTGCTGAACTGATTCATTTATACAGCACTCAACACATAAATGTACCAGGTAGATATCTTCTTATTTCATGCTCCTCCTGAATGAAAAATCTATATATGTAGGCTACTGGTGGATTATGGGAAGGAGAAAATGATTTACTCTCACATTCAGTTTTGATCTAATTGTTGTTTATGGTTGTGAGAGTTTTGAAGATTGTAAATTGCTTTGAAAATGAGTTTATTTGTTAGAATGTTTTTCCTCTTTTTTTTAAATTGGATTTTTCTATTTAAATTGCTTTGTAGGGATCATGATTTCTTTGGTTATATTTTATATATCAATAGAAAGATATTCAAAAGTACTGGATGCATGTAATTTTTAAAGTTTTTTTTTTAATTTCTATTATTGCTTCTAACTTCAAACTTCACCTAAATATACCTAATATAAAACTATATATATAAGAAAAAAGTGGAAATATTTTCGTACATGTAAATTTATTGTCAAGTTCATCATATTAGTAGCATGCACAAGTTTTGAATAAATTTAAAAAATATGAACACAATTAAACGAATTTGCAATTTGGAATTAAATTCTATTCAAATTATTAATTTTCAAATTTCTGCCAAATAGAGCACACCACGCACAAAGACCAATAATTTAAAAGGTTTACTTTAAATGAATATTGAATTTCTGTAATTCATAGCAATAATAGAAGTTATTATTTTCTTGAAATTTTCAACAATTCAATGTACTCATTACTTTTGCATGCAACTATGTGTGTGTGTGTGTGTGTGTGTGTGTGTGTGTGTGTGTGTGCGCGCACATATATATATATATATATATATATATATATATATATATATATATATATATATATATATATATATTGAGATGAGAATCTCTTAGGCAAACTTAACAATTATCAAAATGCTCTATGACCTGAAACAAAACAAAGCTGATAAAAAAGTAAAATGTTAAAAAATCCACAAACAAAATCAAAAGATGATACTAAAGTATAAAAAGGGTAAACACTACAACTGTTAAACAGCAAAATTTCAATAACCCCTTTTCCAGCACAAAAGAAACTCCTAAACAAAAGCTCATTTCATAACACAAACATTAAAATAGATTAATACAGCACTACTTACAATTACACTATCAAACTTTAGAAACTAAAAAAAAGACATATATTTATACATATATATATATATGCTATAAACTTTTTTTTAATCTTGAAAAATAATTTTTACCGATCTCGAAACTTCACTTTTTGTTGCAAAATTTTGATTTCTTCCATTGCTTCTACAAGTCCATATTTTTTCTGAAAATACAGGAATGCTTTGTTTAAATGAAATGTTATATGAAACACCAGTCAGTTATATTGGACTTCTATAGAATTCTTGAACTGATAAAAGACAAAAAAAGAAAATTCTTGAAATAAAACTTATTTCATTAAAATAACTGGGGCTTATGTTAGCCTTCATTAAAAGGGCGTGCTTGTAATTTTAATGTATGGAAACCTATTGAAAACAAAAAGTATTTTCTTTTTCTTGTTAACTTAATTTCTGGTGTGATGTTTGAGGGTCAAAATATAACAGCAATACTATCTTGGAGAATCAAAACATTTCAACCTTTCTCCTGAATGGTTAATCTTGTTTACAGATCATCTATCATTTTGTTCAAATAAAAGACTAAAATACTACTCAAAATTTTAAATAAGTTAAATTTTATAGTATAAAGAATGATATTTGGGGAATTTATTGTTCAAAGACTCAAAAAATGGTACTTGATACCTCCTTGCTTAACACTGAGCAATATAAGGTGGGAATCAAGGGTAAAGTTGAGCAATCTAGGGAAAGGAGTAGTGCCCTCCCCTACACCTCGATGTAGTAGCTATCAAAAAGGGGGCCTTTGGGTCACCCTCGACAAAGGTCACCAACTTTACTTTACTTACGTGGTATATTCAATAAGTTTCCGGACTTTTTTTGTACAGGCATTTAGAATTGTTGTAGACTCTTGAAAATTCACTATGTTATTGCTATACATCTTATGAGATGACTGACCAATTTTTATGATTTCAGGTTCAAATGAACAGCTACAGCAGCAATTGGAATATACCCTTCTAAAGCCTGATTGTCACAGCTGCTGAATTTCGAAAATGCAATCTGGACATGAGGACACTTTAGAAGAAATATATGCAATAAAATTCTGTTTTAAACTTGGAAAAAATGCCACAGAAACGTATGGAATACTGCTTTTCGACCATCTTGCATGAATCGAGCATCAGTTTATGAGTGGCATAAGAGATTCAAGGAAGGCAGGGAGTCTGTGAGGGATGATGAGAGGTATGGGAGGAGTAAGGAAGTCAATACACCAGAGTTGATTAGCCAAAGAGTTAGGCTTAGGGTTACTATGTTGAGGTTTTAAGGGAGTTCAGGAAGAGATTCCTAGGGAAGAGACCAGCACTCTTCAAATCAGGTCAGTGGCATTTCCACCAGGACAATGCACCAGTCCACAGCTCCATCCTTGTCACAGACTATTTGACCAAGATGGGCATCAACACAGTTCCTCACCCTCCCCTATAGTCCAGACCCTGCTCCCTGTGACTTTTGGTTATTCCCTAAGCTCAGAGGCTGTCGTTATGAGACAATTGAGGAGATGAAAGAGGTTGTGATGAAGGTCATTGACACACTCACACAAGAGGACTTCGATGGGGCCTTCCAGAAGTTGTTGGAACGGTACAACAAGTGCATTGCAGCCAGAGGAAATTACTTCGAAGGGGACTAGAGTTTCATGTGTGTACTGTCAATAAAAGTGCCCATACGAAAAAAAAAGTCTGGAAACTTATTTAATGATCCTCGTACTTATTGTTAAGCATTTTCATAACCAATAAGAAGTTTATTTCATTCATCTCCTTTTTGCCAAATTCTATAGGATCGTTTCAAGGGCTCCAATTGTGATTTGTATCACTGTCAACTTCTTGTTCTATAGTTTCTTCAGTTCTCTAATTAATTTTGATTAATATTTTCTTTTATATTTTGATTTTAGTCACATTTTTTAAATCACAGATCATTATCTTGTTAAAAAGATAAGTAACTGGAAGTATGAAAGAAAATACTAATCCTTAAGGAAAATGATATTTGACAATCCTTCATTTTAAAAATGAAAATAGAATATAATGATAATACTATTAATCTATTAAAAAAGAGCAACAAATATTGGACCAACAGATTAAGAGACAAAATAATGGATAGGTTTATAGGTGTAATTTAGGCTTCTTCAATACTATTGGCCCTCATAGCTTAGTAATAAAGCAGCAGTTAAGATAACCAAGCTTTTCTAAAGTAAAAAGGGGCATGAGTTTAAGTTATGGGGTCAGGCAGAGGTCAAAGGCAAGCTGTGTTACTGTTCCATTGACTGACTCCATTCTAAGGTTATTCTATTTTTACCCCACATTGTCTTGTCAATTTAACTCCTTGAACAAGAAAGCCCAAAAAGAATTATATGAAAGAAGACAGGAACAGATAAGAGACAAAGATATTTTTTATTTTTTCCTTTATTTCCTAGGTTCAACAACCATTCAATGGGAGAGGGAATTTTCCCTGAATACAATTTAAATGGTTGAATCCCCCCCCCGGTCAAGGTGTTTAAAAATATGTTAATTGTTTCTTGGTATATTTGTGTCCTCATTTGGAGTTTTAAAGCTTAAACAACATGTTTGTCGTTTTTATGAGTTTGTCCAAGTTCAGTGTTTTAGTTCATAGTTCAATGGGTCCATTTCAGAGTTTTTATATTTTGGCATACTGTTAACCAAGACGGCTGGTACTTGTGAAAGGACTAGCCAACACGTGGCGTCCCCACTAGTTAGCAAGGTGTTGTCACTCCGCTGGTCACTGCTGAAAGAGAAATGAGCTTCCTCCTTTTTGTTGGGAAGTCTCTTTTTCTTTACACATATGTCACCCCTTTTTTCCTATCAGAGGCCTCTGGGAGTTTTTGCATATTTTAATAATTTTCTTTTTTTAATTCAATTTAAATTTTATTTATTTATTTATTCCCTCACCAAAAGCTAATACTTTAATGTTGTCTCCAATATACACTATCTTTTGGTGTTATAAAAATTATTACCTGAATAAGTTGTGATAAAAAAAGCAACTGAAATTAAATGACATAAGAAAATACTAGTTAAAATTAATGAGATGTTTTCAATGATCAAAAATATTTCAGATTGAAAGAATAAAGCATGAAAAATAAATTATAATCACAAATGGTTTTCAAGATCAAACTAAGCAAATACACAAATCTCAAGTAAAAAAAAGAGAATTTTCTATAAAGTTAAAAAGCTTGGTTCAATATTGATTTTACCTCGTATTGATGCATTCTTTTCAACGTTATGCACAAATCTTTATCTTTTTCAAATGCATGTTTCTCTGCCTGTAAATTTTTAAAAATCCACTTGTTTGATTAAAATTTAAAAAACAGTAATAATAATAATAATAATAATAATAAATAGGTACCTTACATGAGGAATAACAAATCAGAAGACCCCAGCCCCAATGATGAGAAGACAGAATTGTCAAAGAATTTAAATCAACATGAAGAAGAAGAGTGAGAGCAAGGACAAAATGGGAGTGCATTGTGACCAGTGATGTAGAAAACATCGAACAATCTGGCCAATATAGAAATAAAGGAAAAAAAATTACATGATGTAATAGTTCGCAAGCAATGGTAATAAACAATCAATAGCGATTTAGATTCTCACTGGGTGCTCTATATTTCTGGCCTTGTACCACATCTTAGATCAGTTGGTTAATAACTATATAATTAATAATAAAATATTGCTGTAACTTTAATATTAGTAGAAGAATGAAGTTATCTTCTCCATATGTTAATGTCAGGGATACCATTTATAAAGGCTTCCATTTGTAGAGGAATTATTGCTGTGAATAAATGTTGGTATATCATTGTGAACTTGAAGTTGTTAGTTGTGGTTATTATTTTGGTAGCTGCAATAAATATCAAAACAATTTTTACAACTCAACAAGTTTTATTGTTGGAGCAAACCAAATAAAAAAGAGGATACAAAAAGAAATAAAATACAAAAAGAAAGAAAGAGAGAGTGTATGTAAAAGAGCCTAGTACAGCATATATTCGTGTGTGAAGTTAATAAAATTATGAAAGTTTGTGAGTGACATATATATTTGAGAAGAGTTCCTTTAATTGTTGGTTATGTGAAATTAGTTGACATGCCTATATGTAAGAAAATAAGTTTACAACATTTTATGCTCTGTACTTTTGTAAAGTATTATGTTCAATATGCCACAAGATCTACTGACAACAAATGTCAATTAGGAACAGAAATATGCATATAGCAACTAAGCAAGGAATGAGGAAGATTTTCCACTTTTTCTTTTGTACTCAGATTGTGGATTAAGTTTCCTACCAGTCATGTGAAGAGTGTTGCAGGCAAGGGAGTTAATTTCACAATTTAATTAATTACCAAATTTGATGGCTGGAGTGACCAAACTGCTGTGTGTGAGTCACCTAAAGCTATTTAACCTCTAATATGCAGCTTATGGAAAATTCTAGAGATTAGAAATACTCAAGAAATTTTGGCCCAAATCCAGGACAAGAAACATGTGGGTTGTAATGAGAACTTGTGAAAAACTTGCCTGTCTTTTACTACTTGTCTTTATTATCTGACCTTACCATGATGTTGTTCTATGTTATGTGATAAATCTTGTTATATGTTATGTTCTAACAACATCCCAGCTTAAGTTTATACAATGCTTTATTTTAAACTTAACATTTATACAATTATTTAAATATATGAGCCCCGTGTTAGTTGTAAATTCCTGGATGTTTATTAAGTTTCAATGGTCAACCTGGTTAACTTGCTGTTTTAGTAGGAGTAGGAGGTGCTGAAAAAGTATCTAAGTTTGGAGGAAAAGTCTGAGAAAATTGGGCATTGTCAGGACTATGTCTCCATAGATGTGTCCATATAATTATCTACTTTCCTGTCTTCCATATGAATAAGGAATTATCTGTTTCTCCTTATCATGGAACTTGTTTCCTTTACAACTTGATATACCTAAGGGCTGACAAGTCTTTCTGTGACCTAAATAAAAATTTTATTGAATTGAAGCTTGAGGATAAACCTAGTGATGTTCCTTTCTACTCCATTGTGAAGAGGCTGTCAACCAGCAATGTCTTGAGTAGGATTGTCAATCTATTGGAGTCTATTATTAATTTTCTGAAAATAAAAGATCTTATTCTCCACAGGAAATGTTGAACGGATGCAAGATCTGATGTTCCTAACTGATATAATGAATCATCTACAAACTTGGAAAGATAAGATTATTTCTGATCTTAAACAATTTTTAGCTTTCAAAATAAAATAAGGAATTTTCTAAGAGATATGCTGTCAGGAAACTTTAATCATTTCTCCTATTTCAGTAAGAGAATAAATGAATTTCTTAATATTGAACTAAAAGACAATAAACTAGAAGAATACAAAGATAAATTCCAAGGATTGCTTGATAATTTCCAAGACAGGTGTGATGACTTGCTAAAGCTGAAGCCCTACTTTGTCTTTCTTGTAGATCTATGTATGGTTGATGTGGTCAATGATGACTGTCTACTTCCCAAACCTCTGGTTACAGAATCATCTGCGGTGGAAATGCAACTAATGGACCTAGGCTTAAAGACAAAGAATAAATTCCAGTCTACAATTGAGTTCTAGAAACAAGTTCCAGAAATAAATTATCCTGAACTAAAGAAAACTAGTGCATGACTCATCTAGATAAGATATTCAGAATTATCCTTATAAGCAGTGCTTAATCAAATGATATGACAACATTGATTGTATTATTATTGTTTTAAGATTCATTGATTAATTTTAGCAACATGTCAACCCATCTTGGGCTATTTTATGTCTAGAGGTTAGAGAATCACATTCATTGTACATTCATGTTAACATTTTTTGTGTAGTTGTTTCTTAAGGGTTTTTGCACATGATCCAATCAAATATGAATAATTTTTAAACTGATCTAATTGACTCATAGATAGGACCCTAATAGGTACTACCACTCAAGGTTTGAGTCAACCTGGGAATGATGGCAATGAAGAGGTTCTTCACATTTCCCGCATCTCCAGAACTGGAGCCTCACCAACAGATACAGTTTAGTATCATACTCAAAACATCTTTTTTATGGGAGTGTCTTACTCCTTAGCCAAGCCTACAGTCAGCCTATTGTAAGCTTTGCTGAGAGGGCAATGTGCTGCAAGGAAATGTCAAAATATTCATTGAAGCATTTAAAGAACTGTAAAATTAAATTATAATGACAAATCACTTGATTAGATTAAAAGTAGATCAGTATTTTATTGGCAAATTATAAAGTTCATTAATAACAGAACAATAATGTAGTCATTAACTAAACTTTGTTAAACACAAGGCCAGAAGTACAGGGCACCCAGTGAGAATAAAACTCACCAACAATGATCTACTAACTTAGCTAGCAAACCATTACATCATATAATGTGTCCAACAGTAAAAAATATAGATTACTTAGAAAAGGAAAATAATGATATCAGTTTTCTCAGCAATTTTTTCTGAAATAAATCTTTAAAGATTTACACTATTTTTACAATCAAAAATTACATTGCTTATAGCTTTATTGCAGAGAAATCATAGGCTTATGAGTTTTCAGACCAAGCCTAGACCCAAAATTGTAGTTTCAAAAGCATATAATATTTGACCTTATAATTATAGGCAGAGCCAGTCCAAACCTATATGGGGCCTCAAGTGGGATCTAATTTAGGAAACTTACCATCACCACAAACAATATTTGATCAAAACTGGATCATTCACACACCTACTGAAGAAAAAACTTTAGCTTTTATTGTGTCAGCCATTTGACTGCTTGGGTATCCAATCTGACACAATAAATCACAAAAATATCAAGCTTTCTTACAGATCCTTAGGAAAGCACATGGCTCTATGCAACCCCTAATGATGATCAACAGCTTTTTGAGTCCTATCCAGAATAGTAAACACCTGTGAAACATCCCCAATTATCTTACATTTTTTACAGATTGATTAGCTGAAAAAAGTCTCATGACTAGAAGGAGGTTTTTTATCATGCTGGATTTTCAGACTTTTGTCTTTAATCTTATATTCCCAACATTTCAGCCAATATGTCCCCAAACCTTCTTCAGGTGTTTCTTGTTGAACTCAAGATCCTGCAAAGAACTTTGAACCATGTCTTCTATTTAATCCATTAACCAGGTACAAGTGTTAAGTATTTCTGTATTGTTACTCACTTGTAGTCAGGATTGAACCTGCTACCTCCAGATGATTGCCACTTAGAAGCTTAGGGAACCAACACCTATAACCATTACACTATGTGTTCTGCTGGAAGAGCTTTTTGTTTTTTGTTGTTTTTTTTTTAATTTATTTGGGGATTTTGAGAACAACCAAAACAGTTTGATGTAATTTGAAGGTCTAAACGTTTAGAAGCCCCTTTGAGGGATTTCAACAAAAATCAAGAAGGTATAAAGATTTTTCTCCTTCCTGAGATTGTTTTCTTTGTTCAATGGCATATCAACTTTCATGGGTTATTTAATGTTAAAGTCATCCTTGTTGAAGAACAGCAGTTATACAATTTAACTCATAGCTTCCCCAAAGGTATTAGTCCAAAACTGAACTTATTTACACAACTGGAGTTCAAATTCACTTACTTCAAGGTTACAGTTCAGCACTTTTAGCCTCTATGCCACAGGAACTCCCTCCCTCCATCCTTTCAAATGAATTTATCAAATAACACCAGGAAAACCACAGAAAATATTGACCTGATCAAATTAAAACATCAGGTAAGTGTGGGAACTAAACTATAAATACATACTTGTCAACTACATTTATTACCCAAATGGAAATGATATTGATGGTTTTTGAGACGTGTATGAGAACAAATGCCAGCAAGACATTTTTGCAGTATTAAACTTGGTAGTTTGGCACTATATGAAATTTTAGTGCTCTAGATAACCATCTTAATTACCTTGTGCCAACCCTGGATATAACAGTTAATTTGAAATTATAACCTTAGAGTAATAAACATGTAACAGAAAGAACTTTGTATTTTTGTTTGGCACATTAATTAATTTGACTGTTAGGGTCAACACATATTTTCACCCAATCAGCATGACTTATCCCATTCATCCCGGACCATTTTTCTGGGCAGCACCAAATTGGAGAAACGCTGCCAAACACTCTCTTCCTCAGAAGCTTTTGAACTGGACAGACGTAATTACTGTCCGCTCTCCTTTCAGCAGCAGCATCACGACAACATGAGGAAAGCCATCTAATTTATGGACCTCTTGAGTCTATTCTCATAGACCAAGGGTTCCCAGTTAATTAAGAATTAGATGAATTCGATCCGCCTAACACAGGAACAACTTTAAGTCGCCTTCAACTTTGGCTATGTCGACTGTGACGCAAAATTCCACTCAGACATCCAGCCACTTCATCCCTGGGCAACATTTTCTGGAGACATTCACGCTTCTCACCCCAAACAACCAGGACCACACATCCATGGGCAACTACATCATTCCTATCCTTAACCAGCAAACATGACTTTTGCTATACCTATGGCAACTATATCTCACTCACACATTCAACAATGCCTTAACCTAGCGACACACATTTCACTCACACAAATAGCTACTAAAATGCCTTCTCAACTCCATAACTAATTCCTTCCTTCCTTCCTACGAGACTTGCAGCATAAACGTAAACCCTTTATTCCATGCTGCCATTAAAATCTATCATAAAAACATTTCAACATCTTCACTCATTTATTTTCCAACAACATTTAATGAGGAAATAACCAATGTAACAACACATAACAATAATTTTTCACTAAAAACATACTAACCTGTTTAACTAATTCATGAAATTCTTCTAGTTGCTTTTCTATTAAATATCGGACATTTTTCTCTTCTTCAATTTCTTCTCTCAGGCTGCCAGCTGCATGGGTGAAAAGGCATGAATTAATAATTACAAATGTCATGATCATGTATGTTAATGCAAAAAAGGAGAGAAAGAGTGAAAGAGTGACGACCAGGATATTATACTACCTGCTTAATAGGGGAGGGGTGGAAGAAATGGTAACATATAACAATATAATCAACAAATTGGGTGGAGTTTATTTATAAAAATGTACTAGAATATTCCTTTTCTTTATATTAGTTTAGAGGGCTTACAAAGATTCTAACTTGTTCAATGTTTGTTCAATAGTGTTGACTTTAAATTCATGGATAATTTGTTTTGGGCTATCCTTTGGTGTAAGGTAAGGTGACTTAGTCCCAAAAGGATATGTTCTGAGTGTTATCTATGCCTGGTTGTTGAGGAAAGTGAAAGAACTACTATCCGTTAAAAACAAACAGGGGTTCAAGAATGAGAATTGGTCACTGTGAAATGCATTTACATACTTTTGATGGGATCAGGAAAGCATCCACAGCTTTAGTCTATTGTGCTTTCTGATTGGCTAAAAAAAGCTAAACTACTTGTCTCATAATTGCTCACTGCTTTATCCGCCCGTCAGATAGTGACCTTGAACAGCCTAATGGATGTTCTTTTTTTAACAACAATGAAGAGTTTATGAATCATAATGAGATTTGACTTTGAGTGTAACACAGAAATTTTAACATATTTCTGTATCTTAGCAATAAAGAATATTATGTTGATGTAAAATATTTTCAGCATCTTTTAAACAAATTCTTTTATCATTGTTCCTACTGTATTATTAGAATTCTTCTTGACTGATCCAATTTGGAAGCTTTACACAACAAAGAAGTCACTATGAAGAAATTTACAATTTACAAAATAATCAATTACAACGACTATTCTGAGGCACGGGTCAGTATGAAGGTTATGATCATAAGAAATGAAATCAGCCATCCAAGTTCAAATCCTGGACATAGCTGTTTGCATTCCATTTTGCACAAATACCCTTGGAAAGGCATAGACCTATCTGTTCTTATGAGAAAATAGTGGGACAGACTAGTTTCTTTAACCTCAGTTAATCAACTCGGCTAGGAGAAAGAAAACTCTGAATTCAAACCAGCTGTACTCTGCTTAACTAAAGCTTAAATTGACTTTGAATCATGTTTTGCCCATGGTGGAGGGGTTGAGGAAATATACACACTACAAAAAAGTCACTATGAAGGAATTTACTTTACAAAGAGGCTAACTTGTCCAATGTTTGTTCTATTTCTAAGATTTCCCTAGCATAGTACAAAATGGAAAATTTTGCATCACCCTTATAGATCCAGATAAAACAGGTTAAAAAGAGATTTGAACCAAAATACAATTTTGAAAAATATTCTGATAAAAGTATTGTAACCAAAACAAAATCATTGTACAGTAAACATATTTACAAAGAAGAGAAACATATTTTGATATATTTTTCAAGTCAGTTGTATTTGTTATTCATATACTGAAAAAAAAAGAGTCAAAAACAGAAACAATTTCCTAGTTTTTAAGTATTTATTTGCTACTCAAAATTAAATAGGGTGAGTGAAAGTTTTGCAATATTTTGATAGTACATTAGGCACAATTCAGCAGCTCCAGATGTTTTTGCCAAGGTCAAAGATACCTAGTTACCATGACACTTTCCAAATACTACTCATCAGATTTGCTTCAATGGTTTGGTGGACAGACTCAAAATCCACAGTTTTAAAACTACCTCTCCTTGCCTGATCATCAAGTATCTTGTAATCCAAGCAAAATTTCTTCAATCATCTGGTTACCGTACTTCCACATCATTATGGCCCAGTTTGAACTCATCAAGCATAAAGTCCTGAATTCATACACAGAATGAAGCAATGCACAATGTGTCTGCCCACCAACCACAGCAGGTACTTTTCACAACTTGAACTGTTTCAGTCATGTAATATATGCACCACAAACTAGCTCATACTACAATATTGCAAAACTTTTGACTCACTCATGTAAAATTATTAGCTAGACCAGTAGAAATTCCAAATTGACCACTAAGATTATAGTTGTATTTTGACCTTCGACCCGGTCAAATATGCCATTTCAAGGTGATGCACCGGAAGGAAGTGACACATTCTAATGGCAGTTATGAGAGGAAACCGCGTGGGCGGAAATTGGCTAACAAAATGGGACAAGAGAGTGACCTGTGAACTGCATGACAGTTATTTCCACTTGATGATGATCAAACATGCCATTCCAAAGATCGAGTAGGCGATTGAGAGGGCGTTGAACTATTATATAACTCAGTCAAGACAGAAGTCAGACAGTTGGAGATAAGTTGCTGATAAGATGTGGTAGGGAAAGCCATGCCAGGCCAAAGGGGCCCTCAGGGCCCCCGATGAGTTGGGGTCCAGAGAAGTTGCTGATAAGATGCAGTAAAGAAAGCCATCACCCAGCAGAGTGGGCCTCTGGGCCTCCGGTTGAGCAGCCAGGGAGAACGAGAAAGACACAACGCTGACAGCCATAAGAGTGGGGGTCAATATATAGCAGTTATGTTCGGTCTCCAGCTCTCTCTCACACGCAAACCATGAGTAACCCTTTTCAAACGTTACAAATAAAGTCAGAGGTTATATTTTTTAAAGAAGTCTTCGCTCGTCTGTTTAATTATTGTGTCGTTGTGATTCTTTCTGTATGAATCTGCATATGACAATACAACATTATCTGATGCCTCTGCAAGTGTTGCTGTGCCATTTTGTTGTATAAAATACAGTGTTTCCAAAAAATATTCACATTTTTATGTGAGTCCCTTTATCATACTATAATTTCAAAGTCTCCACCTACTCATCATCACTATCAACACATTGGAATTTTCTCCTGGTGATCTCTGTAAGATTAATTCTGCTTTTCTAATAAAGATACTCCCTTAGAAATATCAACATTTTTTAAATCATCAGTTGGAAATTCCAAGAATATGTTGACATGTGGAGACTATTTGAAATTATATCATAAAGGTACTCCCATAAGGGTGTTAACATTTTTTAATCATCTTACACATGAAATGAAACCTCACCAGTAATAGAAGATCCAATGATTCAACATCTTCAGAGCTACCTTTTTTTTTACACTGACATCTGTAGAATTCTCTAGAGAACAAATAGCATAACTGAAAAGCAAGTATTAATCACACAGAGCTGTAGGGAGGAGTGAAGGAGGGATTCATGCCATTACCAAGGACATTAGTGTGAAGGGAAATGCAAACAACCTCTTCTAAGATTTGAACTTGAATCACTGATTCTATTTTCTATGACAATAATTATTATACTAAGCATTCCTACATGATGATTTCAAGTTGTTAACAATCATAATTATTATTAGATGATCAAAAGTGTACAGGAATTACTATATATGTATATTATTTATACAAACCTTGGAGCAGTGAGTGATGAGCATGGAGAAAGATTCCACCAAGACATTACGAAGATGGAGAGCAACTATCAAGGAAAATGGAACCCCGGCATGATGGGAGACTTCTGCTGGATGCTCTTGCGTGACATCCCAGAGGCAAAATACACCAGATCTTCTAAGAAAACACACTTTTGACTGTCTGTGGTACTATGAATTGTGTAATTGTGTCATCCAAATATATTGATTCAATCAGTGTTCTTTATCTATCCTGTTTTATCTGTTATAAGCTGCTGCAGCTCTTGAAATTTGCACATATATTCTCTGTTTATACTAAAATGAGACTATTTAAAAGCCAGAAAACTAGAGGTGATAGAGCAAAACTATTTATAAATTTGAATTCAGCACACCCAAATTAACAAAAAACACCTATCCCCATTCTTACCTCAGACCAAAAATTCATTTTTGTAAACCAGTGTAATCATTTGAAAACAATTATAGGTCAAGTAACTTAGTACAAATAAGTTACACAAAGTTTTATGGTTACAAATATTCCAATCTAATACTAATAATTTTCAAACTAACCTATTTGACCTATAGAAGGGCCCCCTAAAAGGTATTACCATTCCGGGTCAGAATGGAGTAGTGGCAATGATAGGAGACTATATACAACTCAGTGTTCCCTAACGGGAACCTCAACACTAGATACACTTTAGTGTCATACCTAGAATACCCTTTTTTTTGGTGTGTTGGGGATGTATTACCAGTCTGCAGGAGTTGCAGTCACTGTATTTTAAATCCCAGCATGAGGAAGACAGATAATTTACCCAAATATATGGTTTCAAGTAACTAATCATAAAATTCCTTTGTAAACAATTGTAGCTTTAAGTAACTATTCTTAATTCAAATAATTTGTTGTATGGTTTCAAATATACTGGTCTAATCTTATTATAATGGAGATTACAAGTCTGTCTGACTGTAACCAAAACTACATCACCACCAATATCACAATTCCCTTAGTTATTTGCATCACATTCCCCATGATTTTATTTTTATTCAAATTTCAATAATCAAAAGAATTGTTTTATATTATTCATAATGTTGGCATTATCTACTTACTAATGATATGCAATTGTATTTATATATACAACCAAATAGCAGTTTACAGGATGACTAAGAAGGCGATTTGATTTTAATAAATATTTGCTCAGAATTATAAAATTTTAATTGTTTGGTTTTATTTGAATAAATATGACCAAAAATCCCATTAATATATCTTGAAAGAAATCCATTAACAAAAAATCTAAATATAAACATATAATGAATGCAATTTCCAAACCTCTAGGCATAAAATAATCATAGACAGGTTGACATGCCATTAATTATAAATGAATCGATCAATTTAAAAAATAAGTAAATAAAAATCTTTGTTTAGTAGACTCACTTTTCCTTTGAAACAAATTTTGTATATTTTTGATGACTTCCATGTTTCTCACTCGCATCTCTTCAAATAATTCTATCTTCTTTGTTTGTTGAGAGATCTTTTCATCCTTTTGTTCCAATTCCTGTAAATAAGAACTCTTCGACCTTAGTATACTATGAACTTCAACTGAGATAATTTGTTTATAACTATTGGTATTTACTTAGCTTAGGTTATCCTAGTAGAAAGATTGATCGTGGAACAAACATGAAAGATCATATTTCTTTGAATAGTAAGAGTCACAGTAAAGTGTTTAGCTTAAATGATTATCAACATGACCAATTCATTAGATACATTAGTTGTGACTTTGTACTGAAAACTAAGAGTTGATTTTTGCATTCAAGTAAATTTTAGATTTGAATTTCAGGAGATGCAGGTGGCATAATGGTTATCATCATAGAAAATGGACTCAGACAAGCTGAGTTCAAATTCTTGATGAGACTATTTGCATTTCCCTGAGTGCTAATGCCCATGAAAAAGCATAAATTCATGTCTTTTTTTCCCATCTGCATTTGGCTTCCGGTGACATCTGATTTTCTCCCCCCAAAAAAATCAATGTTGAAACATCCTGGATTGATTAACTTAATTTGGTAAACTCCTCCTTCAGAATCATTATTATGTTCTCCTTAAGATTAAGGGGGAGAGTACTCTGGTTAATTTGTTGAACTGTGACATCATAATAAGTGAATTTGAACTCCAGTCATACTATTGTGTTTACTTTCAGACTAATACCCAAAGGAAAGGAATGAACTCTCTTATCCCTCCCAGCTATAGGTTAAATAGTACCACTACTGTTTTACTACAAGGAGGCTTTGGTATTAAATAATCCACAAAGGTTGATATACCATTAAACAAAGAGACCAAACTAAACCAAACCATTAAGATAAAAAAAACATCCTGATGATCTTAAAAAAGAAGTTTGCAGACTTTTCGGAAACATGATCAGAATTTAAAAATAGGTGTGCAAGGTCCTAAGCAGAAGACTTTGAAGGAAACTAAGACACAATTGACCTCAGTATGTTTTTTTATGGTTCATAGTAAAATAGCTGGACATTTTCTAGATAGACCATATATCTATGGAACAACCATGAAGGATCATATTCACTTGAGCAGTAAGAGTCACAGTAAAGTGTTTAGCTTAAATGATTATCAACATGACCAATTCATTTGATACATTAGTTGTGACTTTGTACTGAAAACTAGGAGTTGATTTTTGCATTCAAGTAAATTTTAGATTTGAATTTCAGGAGATGCAGGTGGCATAATGGTTATCATCATAGAAAATGGACTCAGACAAGGTTAGTTCAAATTCTTGATGAAGCTATTTGCATTTCCCTATGTGCTAATACCCTTGAAAAAGGCATGAATCTATATATATATATATATATATATATATATATATATATCTTTTAACAGTATTAGCATAATGGTTAAGATTTATTTACCTAATATATCTAGTCATTTACTCTTATCTTTATTTATATGATAATTTAACAATTCCTAGCATTTGACCTAAAAAGTTAAAACAGCAATCACAACTGAATTTTAGTTCTTAGTGAATTTTAACCCAATATACAGGGACAAGATTTTATGAAGATGTGATAAACTTAGCATGCCAAGTTCAAATCCTGAGTGAGGCAGTTTGTATTTTATTTCATACTATTGCCCTTGGGAAAGGTATGAATCTATTTCTTCTCCCTCCACTGATAGATAAATAGTGGGACTGATTGGGCTCTTTAACCATTCAGAAGAAATAAAACCAAATCTCATCAACAAGGGTAAAAAAACATCCAGCCTTTAAAAAATGTTTGCCACATAATCAAAGTATGCCAAGTTCATGTTGTGATGAAGTTATCTGACTGTAATGTAACAAGGTTGACTTGTTTTAGGAGAATGTGATAGTTATAATTTTCTTTATAGCTGCCTCAATTGGGTTAATGTGAAAAAGCAGATTTTAAAAAATTTTCCAAGAGATCAAGTTGATTGTTGAGAAAACACAGTTGTGATCCAGTATAATGATTGGTCAACCTGTGTTGTTGAGTTTAGAAGCTGGCTAGAAGTGACAGCCAGATATGGTTTGACAATATTAGAAATATTGTTTTGGGTTGGTGTGTGATCCAGGGGTAGAATAGAATTCTTGCTAGTAAAAGAAATGACCCTTGAACTTAACTTGAACAATAGCTGATTTAGGATGTGTTTTCAGCATGGGAACAGATGTGGACTATGAAGAGATATCTTATATAATGACATTACAAGTTAGTTGGTGTGTATACAGTGAAGTAGATAGAGAAACTTGTTTTTAGAGAGACATGGTGCACACAGTTTAGATTGTAGATATAACTCCATATCACCATATAAGCATCAGCCAGCCAACTCATATACTTATTCACACATGAGTTAATGATTCAAGCATTTTACTAAGTTGCAAAAGTTAACTTAAAACTGACACACATATAACCAGTCCAGAGACTGTATTCTGTTTTGTATAACTGTAGATACCATACAATAGTTGACTATATTCCACTTAATATACTGTTATTAAACTGTTTATATTCAATTAACTGGCATTATTGTTTTTCCAGAGAAGGGACTGACTTATCCTGTTCAGAACATTGGTTGCCAGAGAAAATTACTATGGCTTATTGGTTGAGAAAACACCGGTTTTTTAGCCTATAAGAATTACAAAACTTTAAGAAATGTCCAGTTAGATGATCCACGACTGAAACTGTACCATCCAGACAATTTTGAATTGTAAATGCCCCACCATTCCAACAGCTGCGTAGAGACTGAGATTTCAAAACAAGGTCTGGACTGAGCTACACGTTGACAAGAAATATGATGTATTTGGGGTGAGAGGGTTATGTTATGTTAGCAATGACTAGTATACATGATCCTGGAGTGTAACTGGATTTACAATATTGCCTCAATGGCAAAAGCTAATATAGCTCAAGATAAGTCAGAAATTTGCTACTTGAAAGGATTGAGGTAATGAAAAGTGAATTGATGGACTCTCCAATTGATTTAAACATCTGAGGTTCCAACAGTTTTCTCGAAAATATGAACCATTGGACTACCTACTCAGGTGATTCCTTTGTAGTTGTGAAGGCTTATGGAGGACCAACCATGCCTTTTGGAAAAGGTAATAACACTAATTCATTAGAGATAGTCAAGAAAAACATTCCTCAGGTTTTAAATTTAAAGGTTTTCCTTTGATTGTCAAACAAATCTAAAAACCCAGTTTGCCTTACTATTTATTCATAGTTGGGGGAAGAAGAGATAGATTCATGCCTTTTCCAAGGGTATAAGCATGAAGTGAAATATGAATGAACCTTATGTATATATATGCTCACAAAATAGCCTGTTGGTTTGATTTCTTTGTTTAATAGCATATCAATCTTCATTGGTTATTTAATGCTGAAGCCATCCTTGTAGAAAAATAGCAGTGAAATTATTTGACCAATAGATGGGAGTATAAGGAGGTTCATTTCCCAAGGGTATTAGTCTGAAAGTGAACATAGTGTGACTGGAATTTGAACTCACTTACTTTGTGATCAGAGTCCAGCAATTTAGCCATTACACCACAGGAACTCTACCAGAATAGCCAGTAAGCAATGCCCAAAACATATCAGCAAAATTTTCTGAACCTTAAAGAAAAGAACCAATGAACATTATAGGAATATGAAAATGAACAACACTCTTAATGTCATTGTAGACTACTGGAACACTGTGACCTTACTTTGACTTAAGAAATGTGTCTCTGATAAAATACTCAAGAAATGGGAGAAATGAATAACAAAGAATGAAAATGAAAATGAGTATCAAAGGCAACAAATACAGTGTATCTAAAAATAAGAATTAGCCTGCTTTTTCCTTTCTTACGTGTAGATTTCCTTTTTGTAAAATAATAATTTCATTCTAATTGTGAAACATTTTTTCTACTCTTCTTTTTCTTATACTGTCATAAGTCATCCAAACCTTCATATATATATATATATATATATATATATATATATATATATATATATATATATATATTAGAGTCATTCAATAAATAAGGGTAATTTAAAAAATAAAAAAGCAAAATTTTTTTTTCAGAATTTTTTTCTATGAATCTAAGCAAAAATTAATTCTATCTCACAAAAATTATTTCAATCTCATAAAGATATTTGTTTTGAAGTTATTTGTAATAGAAAATCAAACAGAGTTATTCAGGTTTGAACAGAAGTCTATCATCAAATTTTTGATTGCTGAAAAGAGCAAACCATATGAAATTTAAAGAAGACTGTTTCATGTGTATAGAGAAGCATCTTTTAGTCAAAAAATCTTTAAAAATGGACAAAACATAGGCTTGTGACTATGAGCCTAAGTCAAATGGACAGTTTTTGGGGTGGAAATACACTGACTCTCCAGTAAAGAAAATGTTCCGGGCACAGCAGTCCATAAAGAAGATCATGCTGACAGTCTTCTGAAATATGAGAGCAATCAATATTGATTTCCTTGAAAAAGGTCTAACTGTAAACAATGCTTCCTATTGCCAATTCCTTTAGCTCAACTGACCTGATTTATTAGATGACCTTTGTATACATGCACTGGCAAGTAACTCCCCATAAGCCCAACCAATCAATTCTGCCTAAAATGTGTTCATAAAAAACAATTGTTTTTTGTTTACCTTTGTGAGAGATGAGATGACGGATACATCAGGAATATTTTTCAAATTATCTCTCAACTGCTTTTTAAAATGAGAAACTTTATCTTGCAAATTGAGAACCATCTGCTCTTTATCATCCAGAATTTTCTACAAATAAGCAGATATAATTTAACAATATGAATTACAAATAATTCTATCTATACAAGGTTTTCTGGCAAAAAAATGATAGAAAAATGAAAAAAAAATTTTAGAAATTTTTGCGAGCAAAAGATCAATTTTTTTAAAATAATAACTTGAACAGATTGATGTAATTTAATGAAAAAAAGTCAGGTTCAAAATGTGCACTAGAGAAGTACTACTCGAAGTGGTGTTATATGTACAAGTGCTGGTATGCAAGTCATTGAATGCCAGTATGTGGCAAGTTTCCAGTTTCACATTATCATAATATACATAACATGGAATGTAAAAGTTGTGTCAACTGTTATTATATTTTTATATTTTTACATTATAAATTAACATCACTACAGATATTCATACAATTTTTTTAGAATTATAGATAAATAATAATAAGGCACATATGGTACTGGCCCATGTCATATTGAAAGATATCTTACTTGTATGCCACATCTGATAGTTTTAGAAACATTGCATTAGGGTATATATCAAAAGAATGAAAGAAAAACCTTTCTATTTCACTCTCTTGATATAGAGCATGAAGCTTCCTGGAAATTGTTTCCATTTAAAGATTTTTGAATTTAAACAAAACAGATTGGAAGGTAGAAAACACCCAGAACTGTTTTAATTCTTGTCTTTTTCAAATAACCTACAATGGTTGATATATCATAAAACTTTGTCCTTTTTCTTTGATAAAAGACTTTCTGACTTTTTCTTGGAATTTTTTTCTATGAAGTCTGTTTGGAAACCATGCAGCCATTTTGGATATTTCAAGAACTACTTATGCATCCTTGATGTAACCTGGTAGCCTATCAGAAGGGATCTTACTGCATATGACTAAACAGACATTATCCTATAAGGTTACTCAGTCAGCAGTCATCTCTCACATACAACAAAACATCACCCTTTCGAAAATAAAGTGTGAGAGATTTATATTTTTGTAAAGAAGTGTATTCATTCGTTTGTTGAAGACGTCATTACTGGTTAATGATGTTTCCGCATAAAAGTATATATTTGTATATGTATACATGTTGTTGTATTATGGTTATACAACACTTATATATACACATATGTCTTTATATATATGTATACATACACACACACACACACATACACAACACACAACATACACACACATATATGTAAATTAAAAAATAAATAATTGCAAAAAATATTCCAGTTTGTCATATCAGTTTTGTTCATCTTCTTATATATCATCATTATCATCATCATCAAATCATGCTGACAGAATGGAGTTTAACTCTCCCTCACCATTAATCCTTATTATCCATCACTCCTGGCAGGTCCTCTAGACTGCATCCAATGTTTAAATAAAGCTGATGTATGTAAGTCCTAACTGGTTGGCCAACACTTGTATGTCCATGTGTAGGAGTCACACATGAACATCACTTATGAGTTCATCCTTACTTCTCCAGCAGTGCCCTGCATGTCTTGTTCATCTTACTTGCATGGGTCGTGAGATGAGAGGTGAGTGGCCATGCAAGTGCTGTTTTACAACGTGTTGCTTCCAGAATTTGTTCAAAAAAGCACAGAGCATTTTTGTGTAGTCCTCATCTAGTTTTTTCTCCATCTGTTTCATTAGTGTCCAGGTGGTGCATCCATACAGTAGTACTGACACAGACACAGCTTGAAAGAAATCCTGTTATCGCAATGATATTAGGGGAAGTCTTCATGGCATAGTTGCTAATGTGCTGGACTGCAACATCATAGTGAGTTCAAACTCTTGTCACTCTATTATATTCACTTTCAAATATCCTTGGGAAAAGTATGAACCCCTTTATTCCACCAGCTATGGGTTAAATAATATCCCTGCTGTTCTTCCACAAGGATGGCTTTGGTATTAAATAACCCATGAAGGTTGATATATCATTAAACAAAAAATAAAACAAAGCAAAAACAATATCATTCAAAAGAAAAAAAAAGAAAATCACCCAACTAATTAATTTAATTTCACAATTTATAGATCAGATAAATGTTGATGATCACTAACAATTAACTTGGGTGATTTGGGTGATTTTATTCCTTATGATTGACATATTATTTGTTATATTTAATGATATTATTTTATTCATATCTAATATTATTTTATTCATTATACTTAATAATATTATATTATTATATTTTTCATGCATTGTTATATTTATGATATTTTGGTACTGAGCACTGTTTTCACACACACATATATATAATATTTCAAAAATATAGATATATAAATTAATCAATGTTACATTTTAAATAAAAAAAAATTGCTAACAAAATAAACTTAAACCCATGTTTTTGAAATAAAAGAAAAATAGAACAAGAAGTGACTTGTACATTTTCCATATGGATATAGTCTGTCAAAAATCACCACAGACTTGTCACAATAAGTCCTTCTGAGATCCTCCAAAAAAATTAAAAGATAAATAAATCTATATGTGTGTGTGTGTGTGTGTGTGTGTGTGTGTGTGTGTGTGTGTGTGTGTGTGTGTGTGTGACAGAGTGCCACCCTGGTATTGAGGAGGAGTGGCTACTTGCCAGTACCTGAATGGTGAGTATGGAACATTAAAATCAAATAATTATTTTTAAAATCTGACCATGAGTCAGTTGGGTGGAAAACTGACCTCCAAGTTACAGCCAATAAATTAGACATGAAATGGGAAAAAATTGACTCCTGAGTTAAAAGACAAATCAGTGCCAGATTGTCTGGTTTAAAAAGTTATGTTCAGATTTAAAGAGTAGCTAGTATCAAATAAAAAGAGACAATTCTTCTTCATGAGTGGTCAAAGCTGGTGGAGCTTCTTTCCCTAAAAGAAATTGGCCTTTTGATTGGTCCAGATGGGAGCGGTAATTTACTAAGCTTTTTGCTTAGATGTGTCACAAGGCCATATAAAAGAGGCACCCAATAAGACTCAAACTCACTTGTGTAGGTTTGCTAGTTGAGCTTGCTAACCATTACACCACCATAGGTGCCCTGATCCAAGTAGGTGTGGTTTCAGCTGATTGGAGGTGGATATTGTCAGAAAACATTTATTATTTGATTCCTTCTTCAGTCTGGGGACATCTGAGTCAACTGAGGTTTCATAAGAAAAAAATGTTTTGCATCACTATCACTAAAATTAAGTACTGCCAAGAAAGAACTTTGTAAATGAACACTCTTCTTTTCTTTTCCTTGCATTTAAGAAATAGACAATAAACCTTATTGTTAAGTTATTCAGTGGATTTGATCATTATTTTGAAGTTGTTCCAATTCTGATCCAACTGTGTAGAGGATGTGATACCATGCCACACTTGATACACTTGTGTGGACACAACAAATTATTCTCATACTAATATTTTTCAGTTTTGAGTTTCTCTAACCAGTTCACCAGTGAACAAGATTTGATCTTCAAATAAACAGGCTGGTTTAGGGTTAGATGCATATAAACCCCCAAATTCAGGATTTGGAGCCAATTCTTCACATATTATACCAAGACCAACTGAAGTACATCTTGTTAGATGGTCGGTGGTGCGGAAGATATCTTAGTCAAGTCCACACTCTCCAAGGACCAATATTAGCTTTAGTATATTTGTGATATACTAACACAGAATATAACAGAAGGAAAGACAAGATGAACTCATTTATACATACAAGAACATTTAGCATTTTATATACATGATTTATCTACAAGTAGTACCAAAAAGAAAGAATAAACATATGTGTCCTAACAACTAGAACTATACACATATTGTTCCATGAACAAGTAGTATGGAGAAGACTTATCTTATAGGTTGATAAAAACATTAGGTTTATAAGTAAGAAAAATTTACTCTGAATTATCCAACAGGACATATGGCACTAATGGATATAGACGTTTGATTAAAGCACTTCTAAGTGAAATCTTCTGTAGGTTCAATTTTGACTATAAGTAAATAACAAAGAACATTTACTATAGTTTAACACTTGAACTTATAGTTAATGAAATTAGAAAAATCTGCCCCAATGGACTGAATAAAGAGTTTGGTTCAAAGTTTCATGTAGGCTCCTGAGTTAAACATAAAACACCTGAAGAAGGTCAAAGAACACGTCAGCCAAAATGTTGTGAATATAGCAATAAAGATGAAGACAATAGTCCAAATACTCTAAATGATAATTTTTTTTATATCAAGTTCAGTTCTATAACTTTGATATTATCTTTATGTCACTACTAATAAATTTCTGGCTATTTTTACATCTTAGTAAGCTCTAAAAGAGATAGAGAATTCCAATATATTTTTGCATCATGACTAAAAAGAGAAATGGCCTAACATTCTCTGTTCAGATATGGGGAAGCAGATCATGTGACCAAGGGCTAAGTATATTTCAATATGACATACATATGTATTTATTATGAAAGAGAAATAATCTTTAATACTGACATTCCATTCAGTCACTTTTTCATTCACAGCCTTTGTTATAGCCTCATCAGTTTCATCTCGAGATTTCTGCTGTTTTTGCAAATTCAAAATCTGTTGCCAAAAACAAATATCAAAAACAGAATAATTGCTGCAAAAAGGGTTTCAGAAAAATTTTAAGAGACAGATATAAATAGACTAAAATGGATTAATATATACAGATTGATTGATTGATTGATTGATTTTAATGGCATGTCAACCTGACAAGGGTTATTCTCTGCCATGAAGTTAAAGGTTTGCATTCATTGCACATTCATATTTACATTTTTTTATGTAGGTGTTTCTTAAGAAGGTTTTTTTTTTATTTTGCACGCAGTCCTATCAAATATGAATAATTTTAAAATAGATCTATTTGACCCATTGATAGGTTTTGGTTTGGTTTCTTTGTTTAATAGCATATGAATCTTTGTAGATATAAATAGGACCCTAATGACTACTACTACTCTGGGTCAGGGTGGAACTGAGAGTAATGGCAATAAAAGGATACTCTAAACTCCCAGATCTCCAGAACTGCAGTCACACCATCAAATGTAGTTTACTGTAAATACCCAGGACAGCACCCTCTTGCGGGGGGGGGGGGGTTATACACCTCTGCAGAGGATACAGTCAGTATACTCTAAGCCCTGGCAACAGGATTAGAAATACCATATTTGATAGCTAATATGATGCGTAAGCTTATAAGATGCACATAAAAAATAAACAGCTTTTAATGATAGATGTGTAGCCTTCCCCACTATCATATAATTTTTAAAGTTTTGTATGTATTCAAACCTTGTTTATAATTGCAGATATGTCTGCTGCTTAATCTAAAAGCCACTGCAGCACTAGAATTACACTAGCCAGTATTCCAAAGCTGACTACTGGCCTTATATGATGAAGGACATTTTTTTATTAAAAAATTGCATCTTATTAGCCATCAAATCAATTTAGAGATAGATTTGCACATATTAAGATAGGGCTGTACAGTCTGAGATGATTAAAGCTGTACAATCTGATATAAAGCTGTACAATCTGAGATTGATAGAAATATATGTTTGGGCAAGTGGCTTTATATATACAAATGTTGGGTTATTGTTTAATTATTTTGGTTCATCTTAATTTAGTAATTTGTTTCTAAAATTGATCTACTTTTCAGCAACAAAATATGATGAATTTTTTTAGCTTTACTTGGTCTTATAAGATTTATTCATATGATAACATATCAAATTAAAATGTTCAAACTAGTCTGACAAACACAAACAATTTATAAGATGTTTTTCACAGCACAAATATTTTCTTTACAGAGAATCTACAATTAATAATACAGAAATTGAGGATTTGATATGAAAAAAAGAATGCAAATAGATTAATTTCAGAAATTAAAATGATAGATTTGTCGTTTTTCATACCTTTGACTTAAGTTCTTCATTCATTTCTTTCAGCATTCCATTATTAATATCTTCACTCTGCAAAGTTGACTACAAGCATCAAATAAAACATTTTATAGTCTTCAATTGCCATGAACAAATAACTCTTCAATCAATTTTTATAAACCTAAGATACCAGAATTTTATTATTTCTAGTAGAACATTATACTATCAAAACAGATATTATTGTGGCTGTGATTAGATATATTTTTTGCTGGCAGATGAATTCCCTCATAGAAGTAAACTGGTTGAATTGAACCAATCAAATCCACCAGCAGAAGGATACAAAAAGCAGGACGTTCTGCTAGAAGAAAAAGGAATTCTCTCTCTCTAACCTGCAGCCGCCAAGCAGTTAACAACATAGAATTAGCTTATCACCGTTACCTTGCTTCCTGAACTGACAGGCTGAATACGTGTATACACACACTTTTCTCACCAACGAAGGCCAGCGAACTTTCTCTACACCATAAATGGACACGGGACCCTAAGAATTTTATATGTGTATTACTTGCAGGTTACCCTAAAAAAACTATTAAATTTTGTGTAAAGAGATTAAATCATTGTTTATTATTTTTCCACTTCAAATTGCAGATGCTCATGGCAAACCTTAATCTTCTTTACATTATTTGGTATTATTTATTACTAAATTATTCATTATTGAGAGTCTGCAACTAAAAAATATGGATAACATTTTGGTAGTTTTTGTGTTGTTTTTCTTCTTTCACTACATTTCGGCCAAATTTCACCTCTGGCCTTCTTCAGGTGCTTTTACCGCAACCTCGGATAGGAATGCTGAGTCTTGTAACCGTATCCCCAGTAATTACTACCTTCCATAGTTGTTGTCTATCGCACCATGTTTTTGACCAAGTAAACCTCTGGCCAGCTTGGGTAGGATTTGAAACCGCTATCTTCTGACAATGCTCACCTGGAACCATAGAGACTAAACGCCTCTATCCGCTGAGCCACGGGCCCCGAAAGGCGATCCAGGATGGATTTTTTGGTCTTATAAATCCTTATCTGGTCTTCTAGAGTTGGGTCTGTACCAAATTTTTGTACTTGTCTTTAATTGGAATCATTTTGAGATAAGGCTTCTTAATCTGAGAATTAATTTTTATTTATTGCAGACTTTTTGTCCTCATCTTGGTAGTTTTTGTGTTGTTTTTCTTCTTTCACAACATTTCAGCCAAATTTCACCTCTGGCCTTCTTCAGGTGATTTTACCGCGACCTCGGATAGGAATGCTGAGTCTTGTAACCGTATCCCCAGTAATTACTGCCTTCCATAGTTGTTGTCTATCACACCACATTTTTGACCAAGTAAACCTCTGGCCGGCTTGAGTAGGATTTGAAACCACTATCTTCTGACAATGCTCATCAAGAACTCTAGTCATCTTTCACTGAATAAATTAACAAATTAACTTTTTCTACCCAAATCTTAAATAATTCTAAACAAGTTCTATTTTCTTATAATTTAATGTCTTTTATAAATTCTCAAAATTTAAATAAAAAGTCTTTAATTACCTTTAAATTGATGTTATTCTTTTTCATGGTACTTAGGATCTTAATGGTTTCCCGAAGTTCCCTTTTTAATCTGTAGCACTCATTCCTTTTGATTTTAAATTTGGTCACCAAATTCTGTGAACAAGAAAGAAAAGAAACAAGTATCATTATTCAAAAACTCTGCTATTCATGAAACTAACAAAAAACAGCACACCCTTTCAGGGAGGTTTACAATACACTGACTGTATGCCCAACAGAGGGATAAGACTCTCCAAAAAGCCGTGTCCTGACTATGACACTAAAGTCTGCCTGGTGAAGATCCAGTTCTGGAGATCTGGGAGTCTAGAGTACCCTTTAATTGCCATTACTCCACTCTGGTTTGGAGTGAAAGTACCTGTTAGGATCCCAACTATCAGTCAAATAGATCAGTTTTAAAATTATTTGTATTCAATAAGACAATGAGAGAAAACTAAATTCTTAAGAAACAACTACACCAAAAATGTAAGTATGAACAGATAATAAATGCAATTCCCTAATCTTGAAATATAAAATAACCTTAAATTGGTTGACATGCTGTTAAAATCAATTAATCAATCATTAATCAATAAAAACCTGCATTTTAGTATGATATCTCCAACATGAAAAATCACATATAATTTTTTCTTCATTATAATTATACAAAAAGACAAAAACCTTTCCAATTAGGAAGGTGAGACAGCCTTGTGGTACAAAGGCTAAGTGCTAAACTGTGGCCTCAAAGTAAGCAAGTTTAAATTCCAGTCATGCTATTACATTCTTTTGAACTAATATCTTGGGAAAAGTAAGTAACCTCTTATCCTCACTGCTATGGGTTAAAAAGTATCATTGTTGTTCTTCTACAAGGATGACTTTTATATTTGGCTTTGTTTAATCTCATCAAACAAAGAAAGGAAGAAAGCAAAACAATTAGGAAGATTATTGATACACAGTCTTCCTTCTAGTACCTCTATTTAGTCTAAGATAATTTTTGTAAATGACTATAACTTTGTTGTATTTCTTCCCAGTTTTTGCAACATAGTATTAATTAATCAAAGGAATTTTAAAGATTTTTTCATGTAATATATTTCTTAAAAAATTCTTCTTTGACTGAAAATATTTTCATGATATAGCCGACTAATTCTCTTATTACCTACAGGCTAATTACTGTAATAGAATCAATCAGAGAAGAGAAAGACATAAGAATAAGATTTTTTACATTTAACCTTAAAGTTTTTGACTCAGTCATCCCACTGCAAAATGGAAAATTTAGAATATAAGAATTAAGCAGAGAAAAGAAATCAGAGAAAAAGGCTGTTATTATAAAATTCTTGAAAATTAAGGATAATTTTATTGATTTGTAATTTTAGAAGTTATAATTAAAATGATGATAAATAACATTTTACTTCTTTCAGTTTTTGTGTATTAATAAAATTCTTTATTGCTAAATTACAAAAATGCACCATTAAATTGAACTGTCAGTAATATACAAACTGTACCTCTATTTTTTCTGTTGCTTGAGTCAGTTGTGTTTCCAGAGAATTAATTTGCTCTTTAGAATTCTGCATCTTCTCATCCATATTATCAATCAAATCTTCCCATTGAGTTTCAATTTGCCTTCTATACTTTATAAAATCTTGTCTCAACATTTGTTTCTGTCAAATAAAATAGAGTAAAAGCAAAACTTGTACACTTTTTCATTATTAATCCTTTTACCGGCAGATAACACTGGCCTGGTATATTTTCCAGGTTGAATACATAGTGGCTGATTTTAAGGCAGATTTTTATGCTAAATTCAAAAACTATTCTCATTTTTTCCAATCAGATCAAATTTTTAAGATACAAGCTCATACTTGAAATGTATAGAGCAGTATTATAACTCTATATATTTTCTTGTTGAGTTAAATAAATAATGCTAAATTTAGGATTGATATAATCGCAGAAAGCTCACATTGTGCCATAGTAAACTGAAAATACACAAAAGAAGCTATTCATGGATGAAAGGTCTTTTTGGGAATTCCCTCTTGTGTTCAGTAACCACCACATCCATTTCAAGCACCTGCAGTAGTCAGCGATAAAGTTTATATCCCACCGGCCTTGGTAGTGCTCTTCTATAATGCAAATGTCTTGATGAAAGCACTCACCCTGCTTTTCACTCAAATCTCCACAATTCTTTGAAAAATAGAAAGTGCAGTTTGACTGACATTCATGCCCCAAGTTGGCAGAAACTCTTCAGTAGCTCTTCAATTTCCTTCTCATATTCCCAGGAACTTACTTCAGTGACTGCCAGGTGGACAGTTCTGCTTTGCTCAGTGCTTCATCAAACATTGGTTACTTCATGAATTAACTTATTTGAGGGCCATCAAATATACCAGCTTTGAGTTTCTCCATGCTTATCCATGGATACTTTTGGATGAAAACAAACCCACTACCTTCCCTATCCATTGTCTTCACAAAGTTAGTCATTACTCCTAACTTGATAGGTAAGGGTGGAAGCAGTATTTTGTTCAGTTCAATGAGAGGGTGAAACTGAACGTTATGCGAGCCAAGTTTTAACCCTTGTCTTAACAGCCACTCTTTTCTGACACAATGTTGGCCATCAGCCCAGCTGTGCCAGAGACACAGAAAACAACAATACTTTGTTTACCTGCCTTAGAGCCCTACCACCTTAAGATCTCCACTGATCAACCATTTGTGCTTCTAGTAGTTAACAGCAGACAGCAAATGATCAATGCTGTTGTGAATTTCTCTCATTTGTACTGAGTGCCCAATAGAGATAGATGAAAAACTATTCCCATTATGTAGAAGAATTGCTTTGAGACATCTCTTGGATGAGTCAATAAAAAAACACTCTTAATTCTCTCTCACAGTCTCAATACCAGTAGAGTGTTATTCCTGGTGCTAATAGATGTTTCCCTTTGAGACATGAACTCTGCAGATTCCTTTGAAAGGTTCAGGTCTTGTGTCAGGTCATTGAGTTCTGCTTATGTCAAGGGTACTGGCTGATCGTCCTCTTCTGGCTTGTATGCATCATCCCCAGCTACAACAGTCATGTCACTATGTTCAGAATCAGAGCTATATTCCATGTTACCATCTGGCTCAGAAACTGGAAGGTCTGGGCCATAAGGGATTGGTCTTATGGCAGAAGAAACATCGGGGTATTGGACATTGTGCTCGTTCTTGTGATTTATTCTTTATTGGTTTATTATGCAGAAATAGCAGTCCATAATGGGATCTTTTCCTTCCCCCCAGACTATTGGAATGGCAAATGGCATACTCTTCCTTTTACCATTCCTTCAATCCATCAAGTTCTCCACACATTTTGCAGCAAATGTGAGCAGTGAACGGCTTATCCTGATCCCCTAGTTTGACTCCAAAATAATATGCCTTCTTCCCAAAATCAGTAATTTTTGCTTGACAGTTAAGAAAAACCATATTAACACAGATATAATAGAACCTATCCGGATTATTCTTACACTTATGATCCATTCTTGGAAGAATACAAATGTCAAGTGGAAAAGGAAAAAATACATCAGCACTCAGCTCATCATTGACACTTGACACAGTCCATTAATATCATTTTAAGCCGAGGGTTAAGCCCTGCCCCTTCTAGGTATGTAAGTGTTAGTGAGTTGGGTGGTACACTGTAGTTAAGTACACATACAATATTATATGCTGTACTAAACGTCAGGTACCTATGATCAGCTGTGACAAGTAGAGTCCACAGGCTTTTGAATAAGTGTTATCATTGTGTACAACTTGTTATGAAATATTCAAGCACGTCTTAAAAATCAACCATGACCAAACACAATGAATGGTATTTTTGAATACAGCATAAAATGCCGATCATATATCATTTGATGAACATTCAACCTTAGGAAAAGAATTCTCAACACAGGCCAGTGTAATTTTTAATTCTTGCTAGGTGGGCAAATCATTTTCAGAAAATTTGCAAAATAAAGGCTATGTTCAAACAAATCATTTAATCATAAATAAAAAAAAAAAAAGAAAACATGATAATTTGATCAGCTATTGTGTGTCATAGTACAATGTGAGGAAAACAATAAAACACTCTTTCAATGATAAATAACCTTTATATAATGCTACACCACAGTAGGGCTTCTTTGTGATATTTCTCTACATTAATACTGAATTGGTCAATGAGCAGCCAGTAAGAAAATACCTTACATTGAGCTATTAGTAAAAATAACAAAAATGTCATTGTATCTGTGTGCCATTGGTGACAAAAATGTCGCACTGTCTGCAAAAGAGTTAATGAGGTCCTTATGGCTTTGAAGTAACGCAGTAATCTGCCTAACATTATTTTTCATTTCTCATAATCAAAACATTTATCAATATTTTGTACACAAATAACAATAAGCCAATTGTAATACAAAATCAACTAGCCTTGTTACATCAGACGTAATTGGTAGTTTCCCATTGGAGCCAGTGGTTAATATTTCAGTCTGTGCTAGGATTTAAAAAACTGACCCTCCCCACTTAAAAGAGTGGAGTATCACAATCTTCCTTTCCCATTTCACCTCACTTTGTCTTGAACTAAACTAAACCTAATTTGAATATTGGATATTTATCCAAATGAACACACAAAATTTGTAATATATTAGATGAATTCTAATGATGTGGTATTGAAAGTATCTGAATATATTGATCTTAAGGGTCAATATTTTTATTCCTCTTTTATATATTTATTTTTCATGAAAAAAGTTCTTTTACTTCATTGTCAGTTTAGTAATTATAAATACACTTTGCACATGTATATATGAAAACAATCCAGAATTGATCTTGCCTTTTAATATCAACAAAATATTAGCTTACATAGGGTAATGGTGCCTTATTCCTCTTCAAATTACTCCCATTGGAACTTTACCCACTTATCTCTGCATTACTTCCACTTTACAAAACAATTTGCAAAGCCTTCTTTCAAGATTATCATCAACTACTTTGACTACTTTTACTACTTTTATGCTCTCTTTAATTTCATCCATAGCTTGAAATTCCAACACTTTCAATTGTAACATAATTGAACGGTTCATAAAAAATTGAATGAATAAATAGATAAATGAATAAAAAGCAGACAGTCTCTGAATGGCCAGGCCGAGACTCTAGTAGTTATAAATGACAAAGGAAAACTGGAGGTCCAAAATTCTTATACGCAAGCACAGAAGCGAGGGGAAGCAGATGTCTCTCCCACCAACATCAGGTGGAAGTGAAAGGACGACTCATGGCCTTTTAGGAGTTAATGGCGAGAAGTGATAAGGTAAAGACATCAGTAGAACACCAGCAATGAAGATGTAAGGAGACAAAGGTTTATGAGCCCCAAATTCTGTGGGCACAACAAAGGGGGCATTAGACCCAGCAGACAAGCATGTTAGAACTAGGAAAAAAATTCAAGGTCTGTGTCTGCTCTCTCTTTCCCACCATGATACGTTGCTTATTTTTGTCTACCTGATACTGTCGTCTTAGTTTCTGTACTGTCTTTCTTTCTCCTGGTGACTACTTGCTACCTTGTAGTAAATAAACCTTTGAGTAGTTTAACAGAGTTTTCACGTTCAGCAACTTGTTACCATGGCATGGTCACAACGAAATCCAAATGTCTCGTTGATACAGCAATGGTAACAATGATGATTTTACAAGAACTCAACTTATGTGATTGCAGTGAGAGTGACAAATGTAAGGTCTTGCCAAAAAAAAACCTTCACAAACAGTAGAATCTCAGATTCTTGCACTATCAATCTGTAATTTTCTGTTTGTAGCTTGCACACATTCAGTATTTTCAGATGTTCTGCTTCTTAAAGGTCTTACAGAGTACAAATAATTTTTAATGGACTCCAAGCCCAGTTAAAGTGTTCTGAGTTTGAAACTAAACCACATCTCATAATGAGGCTTCAATTCTGGAGCTCTTGAGAGTATGAAACCACCTCTTTATTGCAATAACTCCCCGGTCCACAGTGACTTGGAGTTTTTGTTTCAGTCTTATCTATGAGTCACATGGATTTCTTTGAGATGATGTTTAGAATAATTTTGAATTACATTAAAACATTGACTTTTACAACATTAATATCATAACTCAGTATAAAGTGTTTACCTATTTAAAACAATTATGAACTACTTTTAAAAGCTTGCAATTTATTTGTATTCAGTAGGAATACATGAAACCATATAATTGTGCATTTGGAATGCTTGAAACCAGATAATTGTGTTCAAATTATTCATATCAAGAAAAGTTACTTGGCACTATGTATGGAATCAGAAACCTAAGTTCAATTCCTGGATGAGGCTGTTTCATTTCATACTAATGTCTTTGGAAAAGGCATGAATCCAATTAGATTGTTTACTTGCTGTGCATAGTTTTTCAATCAGTTGAATACTGAAGTCTTCAGCATGAAAACTAGGAATTTATTGAGAAGATCAGATCAAAAAGGTACCTAATTAAACAGTTTGCTGATTGGTTGATTTCATCTAATTTTATTATAGGTTAGAAAATACTAGGATGATTCAAAAGTTTGGAAATATTTTCGCAATATGGGGCACAATTTGGCAGCTCTGGGTACTTTTGTGAAAGTGACAAACCACACAGGACTCAAATGCCAATCTGGCCTAATGCTCTTTCAGAGCTACTTGTTGGATTTGCCTCTCTATCATTTGGAGTATGGCCTTGAAATCCACACTTTAAGACCTTCTTGACCTTGCCTGATTATCAAGGTTCTTTCAACCCAAGCAAAATTTCTTGAACCATCAAATATTTTTGGTTGCTTCCACAGCATCATGTTTCAGTTCAAATTCATAAAGCATGTTCCTGAAACAGATATATGTTGCATGTTCATCTGTGAAACATTTAAATCTCACATGGTGTGAAGCAATGCACAATGTGTCAAAGTATTGGTACTTTGACAAATTGTGCACAATACTACGAAACACAGCAAGCACCTTTTATGGTTTGAATTGCTTGAGTCTGGTGATATATGCACTAAAACCTAGTATATTGCAAAATATTACATGACTCACCCTAATATAAATGTTTTATACAAATTTTCTTGTGTTGTGATCTACTTTTGGAAAAGATTTATGTTTCTAGTCAATATAGCCCAGTAGCTGTACTCTAAAGATTATGTGTACAAAATATACAAAGTTCTTCCAGTCCTCTCTGTTCTCATACCAATAAAACTAACATGACTTACAAGCCTCAGACTTGTAATTTTTCTATTAGATGTTGAAAAGAAAAGGAAAAGTAACACATTGACTTCTCCATAAAAAATACAACAAAGACTGAGAAGAAGGTCAAATAATATATTGGTTAAAAATTTTTTTTTAAAAAGATGACTGCAGGAGAAATCTGAAAAGTATATTAAATAAAAGATTCAGATTTAAATGCAAAACTTTATCAAAACTGATTGATAAATATTATTTTAATCAAAAAGAAATAAAATATTTACCTCTTCCTTCAATTCTGATTTTTCCTTTTTCAACTGCAAAACTTGTTTATAATACTGGAACAAAAATATTTTTGGTTTTATGTACCAGTTAATAATATGAACAATGATACTGATTTAGAAAAGAAGCTGATATTAGCAATTATGTTCATATTAATGTTAAATAATTAGTAGCTGTCTGTATTATTTGAAAGGCAATGTTGAATTTGAAAAAGTAAATTAGAAATTGCATTCAAAAACTGTTAGGTCATTGAATTTGAGTTGCAAGGTATGACCCTGAGAGTTTGGCTAGGATTGGGTAGTCTCAATCATGTGGCCAAACAGTTCTGGAATTTAGAAAAATAGTTTAAAATTTGGTCCTGAGAAGCTGAGATTTTCCCATTTTCTCATGTTTTTCCACCTGTGTTCCAAGGGTAACTCCCTGGCTTCATAGCTCGGATTATGTTTAAGGAAATGAAGTCATCATAGTGAAAAAAAATAATAAAAAGTGTGCCCACAAAAGTGGATTTATGTTTATTCTTCCCAGAAAGAGATGTCTCCATATTTGAACATAACAACAAAGCAGCATGGAGATTGGCTGCCATTGAAGAAGAAGGAAAGGAGATAAGCCAACCAGGAGAGTCAACCGGAGTATTCAATATCTATAAAACTACTGATGAACAAGAATATCAATATAAACTATTACGTTGGTATAACTATATTCTGCTAGTATAATAATTATACCAGGAGACAATTTTTTATCAAAATTAAATTTTCTTACATATATATATATATATATATATATTTCACTGCCTGTGCGTATCTCTCTCTCTCTCTCTCTCTCTCTCTCTCTCTCTCTCTCTCTCTCTCTCTCTCCTCCTCCTCCTCCTCCTCCTCCCCCTCCTCCTCATTTAATACTTTAAACTTTTTGAACAGCTGTTTTATCAAAGTGTCAGCATTTCTTTTGCTTTTCTTAAAAATCAGGGTTTCTTATTTTTCTTATTAAAATAATTTAATAAGCACAAAAATAGTTAAGAAAGAAAAGTCAGATCCATACCTGGTTAAATCAATTATTTCAAGCCTCTTCTGACAGTGTTAAATTTCAATGATTTATGATCTTAAAAGTAGAAAAGATCTCTCTCCTATTTTAACAAACTTTCATACCTATACCCATAAATAAATATACTTCTAACAATTTTCTATAAAAAGTTTATTTTCTCCTCAATCAAAGATACCAAAATTGTATTATTTCAAGTAGAACATTATCCAATCAAATCAGATATTATTAGGTATTATTCATTACCAAACTCTACAGCAGTGAAAGTTGCAACATAGATTTAATAAAAAAATAAAATTTTATTGATATATATTAGAGGTGTAGTTATTTTTGTACTGCTATATATTTATGTTTTTAGTTACAGAGTTTTACTGATGTATATTATGATTTTTTTTTTTTACTCCTTTGAAAGTTTTTCACACCAGCATTAGCTGATAGTTTTTCACTGGAGTTTGAGTAACAGCAAGTCATCTAAGTCTCCAGGACTCTTCTCAGAATTCTGACCAATCTTAATAACTGCACATTTCCTCAAGTCTCCTGGACTCTTCTCAGTATTCTAGAGATCTTAATAATGCTGTTGTCTGGGTGGTCTTCACTTGTCCTCTTATTTCCAAGTCTTCCAGTTCTTTTACCAAGCCTTTGGAAATTATTCTGAACGCACCAATTACAATTGGTATCACTATCACCTTCATTTCCATAGTTTTTTTAGTTCTCTAGCAAAGGCTAGGTACTTAATCACTCTTTTCACTTTCTTTTAATTTTACTCTGTGGTCCACCAGGACAGCAAAGTCTACTATTCAGTAGGTTCTCTTTTTGTTGACTGTCACTGTCTGGTCATCTGGCTGAGATTAGGTTATCTGTTTGTATCTCAAAACCCCAGAGAATTTTGTACATCTCATTCTCCAAGACAGATTTGGGGTTATGCATATACCACTTGTTTGTATGGTCAAATTTCAATTTCTTGTACAATTCCCACTGGATCACCTTCTCCACCCAGTCATGTCTAGTCTTATACTCTTTTATCGCTATTATTATAATTATTATTATTATTATTATTATTATTATTATTATTATTATTATTATTATTATTTGTTTGTTTGTTTGTTTGTTTGTTATGCCTCCTTAGGCATCCCCTCTTTTTACTATCTTAAAACAATCAGAATCTTTGGATAGAACATAGACCCAATTAGTACAATATCTTGTATATACAGATCAAATTCTTTTAAGTAATTCAACCTATAATTCCCAAAAATGACCTCTTAAATTCTTTTTCTTAATATTTTTTCTGAAACTACCCAATTTGATCTTAAAATTTTTTATGGTATTGATGTTTTTGATCTGATCTGGCAATTTATTCCAAAAGTATATTAGCAAAAAAATCTAATTGGTTAGTAGACTTAGTTTTTGAAATCTGTCTTGACAGTAAATTTCAAGTTCAAGGAGAAATATTGAAAAATGTCTACTGTACTCAGAAATTTCAATAATTATTTTTAAAATTTCAATTAGATCATCTCTCATTTTTTTTGCTAGTAAAGTAGTTATTCCTAATTTCTCTATTCTCTCCTTGTAAATGTAATCTTTTACTCTACTGTATAGTTTGGTAATAAATAATAGCTAATAATATATGATTTTTGTGTACAATGTGTCACAAAAATGATAAATAATGGTATCTTTGGTTTAGAAAAAATTAAGCTTTTTATTAACAAATTGTTAGGGGTGTACTTACTTTATTAGTGAGCAATACTGTATTTACTTCTAAAACTCTCCTTTACATTACAAATATCAAACCATGTTGCATGTTAGTAAGTTTGCTATATTTCCTGCCATTGTGGACATTTTTTTAAAATAAGCTTTGAAGATTTACCCTGTGACTTCAAAGCTGAATGTTACATTGCTTTTAGGCTTACATCTAATGTAGAGAAAGTAATTCATAACATTTTTTCTCAAATTTATATAGACATATTAAGAGTATCATTGAAGTTGATATATTTTTGATTGATTGATTGATTGATTTCAATGGCATGTCAACCTACTCATTGATAAAAACAATAACAGCAAAAATTATGCCTATAGATTAAGAGAGTGAAGAAAGGATTTATAGATTTAATTTGAGCTTCTGCAAATCCAGTAATTCAAGTAGCTTAGTTGGTAAAGCAGTTAGTATGTTCAACTCTGCTTCTCCTATTAATTCTGATCCACACTGCTTCTTAATGTCATAGAAATGATACCCCAAGTAAGTTGTAATAAAAAAAGAAACTATCAATTAAAGGGTGAAAGAAAATACATATCAAAATTGATATTGATAATGATTGATTATACTTCATTTAAAAAAATAGAAAAAGAGATACAATTAATACTACTGCATATGTTCTTGTAACTCAAATTATGCATGTCTTGCTGACAGGGCTTAGAATATACTATCTCCTGCAGTGGGGTAAGACCCCCTACCCTCTTAATAAGGGGGTATCTTAAGTATGACACTAAACTGCATCTAATGGTGAGGATCCAGTTCTGAAAATCTAGGGAGTGTGGAGTGACTCTTCATTGTCATTATTTCCAAGTCCTCTTTGATTCATAGTTGTAGTCCTTGTTAGAGTCCCATTTATGGATTAAATAGAATCATTTAAAAATTATTTGTATTTCATAGGACCATGTGAAAAAAGACTTTTATGAAACAACAAAACAAAAAATGTAAATATGAAGGTATAATTAACATGATTCCCTACCCTCTAGGCATAAAAACTCCTGCTGGGTTGACATGCCATTAAAATCAATCAATCAATCAATCAATCAGATCATTCAGCTGCACTTTTAGAATAAGATTCTAAAATCCACAACAAAAGTTAACATTATAATTGAATCATTTTTACAAATCTGCTGATTTCCAATTGATTCTGAGTGGCCCTTCAGATGCTTCAAGAGTCATACACAATGAAACTTTCATGTTCCAGAAAGTCAATACTCTTCACTTTTTTCAAAAGACAGTTGTAAGAATTTAAATACTAAATAAATCCAGTCTTTAAAGCATCTGATTTATTAGGTGAAGTGTTTCTTACTTTTTCTGTTACTTGCTTAGCATTTGTAATCACTGAGCGAAGTTCGTAGTTCTCTTCTGTTAAATCTCGAATGCGTTCTTCCATCTCATAAAAATCCACTTGTAACAAATTAAAATTGGTGGTCTTTAGTTTTTCTGATTGAGAAAACTGAAAAAAAAAGGAAAATAAATAAACAATGAAAAAAAGGAAGAGTTTCATGGAAATTTAGACGAAAGTACTATTCACTGAATCCAATTAATACCTTTATCTTTTTGTTTTGATCAAATGTTTTCTAAAGTCCTGAGATTAAATTTTAATATTATTCACAGAATTATTCATACCAGCAGCAAACACACTCTACAGGTAAGATTTAAAGCTAATAAAAACAACCAACTCTGTTTTTGTGAAGACTTATATGTAAATAATTGTTGCTGAAAGGATAATGTTTATGGCCACTTGGTGGTCATGTTAAAATGTAAATACAACAAAATTTTTTGAAGTCTTGTTTTTGTGTTGACCAAAAAATCATAGGCAAAAGGTCATGAAAAATGATCATAACTTTGGCTTCTGGTTAGGAAAATTTCAACTAACTGTCTACTTTATACTGTTAAAGAAAATGATAAAAATTCAGTTTAGCTTACCTGATGCACACAAAGTTTGCAGCTCAGCATAATTCTTGCATTTTAAAAGTTTTATATGATAAAGAAAGGAAACTAAATGGCTATAATTCAAGCCCTCTTTGAGTTATATGACAGACAAGAAAAATCTTTGGTGAATTATAAAATCAATATCCTCATTTTTGTTATTTCACTCACTATATTTCACCAAACAAACTCTCCATCTCTTAGCAGTATATTGTTACATTTGATAATCTTTAATTATTTTTAAAGATGTTAAATTTGATAAGTTTTTATTATTATAACCCAAATTTTTAAAATTTTCTGATTTAAAATGAAATTATCAAAAGGAAATACATAAAATGGATAGTAAACACACTGAAACATCAATTTAACCTTTATTACAGTAAATATAAATTCTATTAATGCAAAGTATACATAAAATTAGCCAAAATGTAAATATAGATGAGATTTTCATATTTATTCTAATTGTCCTCAAAGAGGACATTGAGTTATAATTGGTTAAGATAGTTGATTTAGAAGAGATTTTTTCAAGCTTAAATGTGAATCTATCTCCCATAACTTACATTATCTATTGATTATCAACAGTGACAGCTCAGAACATGTCA
Source organism: Sepioteuthis lessoniana (assembly GCA_963585895.1). Lineage (NCBI taxonomy): Eukaryota > Metazoa > Mollusca > Cephalopoda > Myopsida > Loliginidae > Sepioteuthis > Sepioteuthis lessoniana. Next base: position 24,767,965 of record OY757937.1, on the reverse strand, counting down.
CAGTTTATACACTTACATTTACAAGATTGAAATTTTTATTTAAAGTGAGACTATACCAGTCAATAAGCTAGTCTCCCAAAGTCATTACAACTGAATATTGAGTTTGATTCTCACAGGGTGTCCCATATAAAAACTCTATTATAAACTTAGTTATGTGTCATAATCCACTCTATCAAAGAGATGGATAAACATATTCTCCACAGGAAGAATCTGTATCATGTAACAGGGCAGCCAATAAGATATATTTTGAATATATCTTTTGCCTCCCCAGTTATCATCTTAGGAAATGGAATTGGCGACCCAAGTATAAATCTTAACTAAGGCTGTTTGCACTCCACTTCACACTAATGCCCTAGAAAAGGTATGAATTCATCTGTTCTCCCCCCCCCCAGTATATAGTAGGATAAACTAGGTTCTTTAGACTTGGTTATGCAAGTAAAAGGAAAACTCTGTATTCAAAACAGTTTCACTCTGCTTAAAAATTGACTTTGTGTCACATCCTGCTCATGCCAGTGGAGTTAGGTAAATACATATGCAGCTAAAATAATTTGTTCACTGATTAGAATGAATTTAGAAATTACCATCAGATTATCTGTATCCAAAATAATATCTTCGCTATTTGTTCCCAGCAATTGCTCAGACAACATCAGCTGTTCTGATAATGTCAATCGACCTGAAAAGGCAAAATAATAATAGAAATAATTCTTTGAGGTGCTTTTGATTGATTTTTGATTAAATTTTCATTGGTTTCAAATTGATTTTTATTGATTTTTATTGATTTTTAATAGACTTCTTTTTTCTATTCAATAAAAATGTAAGGTATATTATAAAGAGAGAAAGTTTGGATGACACTGGGAAAAATGAGTGACAATTGGGAAAAACTGCCACATGGAGTGATAAGAATAGAATTCCAACATGCATTCTTCTGCCACATAATTGTCTCACTGTTAAAAACAAACTGTACAATGTTCAAAAAATAGATGCTGAACAACATTATCATATCTGAAAACAGTGCAGAGACATATCATTAAAATTGATTACCTGTGTTCACAATTGTTTAATTTATTGGAATGAGTGTCAGGAAATTACCACAGCACACAAGTTTCCTTTGACGATTGGCACAAGCTACCAGTTTAAATAATAGTTATATCTGTTGAAATTCACTTTAGTCAGAACTAGTTAATACCTACAGACTCTAATAACAGTGGGCCAGAGGTTATCTGCCCCAAACCATTTTTTGTAGGGGTAAGTTACCTGCCCTTAGACTTTCGTTTTTTTAGTTGTTGTTATAAATGAAACACCTCATGTATTGATAGCAGTCCTGATGTGTTGCTTTGTTATTTGATTGGAAATTATCTCATGTCTAAATGACTAGCTGCACTTGCCAGAGAGAAAAAGGTATGTCTCCTTCTTTTGGGGGGTTTAAGTTAACAAATTCCCAACAATATCAGATTGAATAATGTAGAACACTGTCTTTATTTCCCAGCTGATGTTCATGTTCATCCCAAAGTATCTTGACACTGCTATCAAGACAGTTAATTCAAATCTTGTATCATTGAAACAACATCTTATTTTTGGGTTCATGAATGTCAACTAGAATATTGAAAATCCAAGAAGGAATATATGATGAGGTCACATTTTCATCAGTCATTCCAATGATGTGACAAAAAAATCAATAAAATTTGATGGTATTGTAAGGTACTGCTAGAGTGCTCTGGATTGGTGGAAATGATGCTTTGGCTCCAAAACTGTGCCAAGTGATCAAATGAAGGTATTGTTAGTGAAACAGTATTGGTTCATTGTTTGTATTTTATTTTTTTCAGCTACATTATGTGTATGAAATTATATCATATGTTCACACACACACATTTATATTTTCAATGTAAAGTTTAGTTAAGTAAAATAAATTTTAACCTTAACATTTTAAAGATGGAAACATAAATATGAAGTAAAAAAAAACCTAAAAAGTTAAATTGCCTGGTCAGCTGGGTTTGAAAATACACCAACTGCTTCTCTACAGAGGGGTAAGACCCCCCCCTCCACCAAATCTGATGGTAACTTGCCCAGTTGGCTGGGGCTGTAAAATACACTGACTGCATCTCTGCAGAGGGGTATAACTCCCCCAATGAATGTCCTGGATATAATACTAAACAATCTGATGGTGAGATTCCAGTAATGCTGAAGCTTTAGGGAATGTGGAGTACCCCTTCATTGCCATCGCTCTCAGGTCCACTCTGACTCAGAGTGGCAGCACCTAATGATCAAATAGAACTAAACTGTGTACATCTGCTAAACTGAATTGTTTGAAATAGAACTGTTTTGACATTTAACTGTATGTAAACATAAAACTATACTAATACTAAAATGAATTGTTTGAAATAGAACTGCTTATATGTATAAAAATGGATTTGGCATTGATAACCTACAATGGTTGATATGCCATAAAACTAAACCACAAAACCATTTAAAAAGATAAACATCTGAAGATCAATCAACAAATATCTTAATAAAAATATATTCATTGAAAAAAAAATGATACAGAAACTGGTATCTTTATTATTCATCTACTAAAAATTTAGTATATTTAAGTGTAAAATGAGTAATGATATAAGATTAATATTATAAACTAACTGAAGTAGCCATCTATACAAAGTACAAGTCATTCAAAACATTCTAAGCCTCACCCAGAAAGAAGAGCCATAGCTAAATATTTTTCTTGTGCAACACACTACCACTTCTTATAAAACCGGAAAAACTAATTCAGATTTCTATGTTAATTTCTATGTAGGTGAGACCCAATCAATGGTAAGAAGTATACAACAAATCTAAAATCTGGGTAAAACTTGGAACTTTTTGAACAACCCTAATCAGAGATCAATATCTGAATTGAAGTTCTTTTTTTTAATTTTTGTTGTCAATTTAAAATTTATGCAGAAAGGTTACAAAAAGTAATTGATACTATGAAAGATTAATTGATAATTCATTGAGATTCATCAATCACATTTTTTTCATTATGAAGTTAATATTATTCTGTGAAAATCTTTTAAATTTAATTTCACATTTAAGAGATTAATGATTTAAACATTTTTCATCAAGATTGTTAATCCTAACTAAACCATAAAGCTATTTTATTACCTTAAATTTCCAACTTGAAAACTATCAATGATGTTCAAGCAAATTTGAATGATTCTTTAAACAATACAGACCATTAATTTTTTCCTTTTAAAATTTAGAAATTTTAATTCAGTAAAGTTAGTTGTCTTGCAATAACATAGCTTTGTGTTAATTATTACTTATTATATGAAATATCCTTTTGATGAGAACCACCCTTTCTTTATTTGGGACATGTTTTTTTGATTGAGAGTAGGTTGCTTGTAATAGAATATTACAAACTAATAACAAACTAATCTCTCAGAACCTTGTAAATTTAATGAGTCTGTTCCTTACTTAGGGCTACATGGTTATAGGCCAATGACAGAAAAAACTGGCTTTGTTGATATCTATATTTGACAGTGTATTTTTATATATAAAATATTGCACAGAGAGTATTTTTTTATGAATTAGAACATTAGATATAAATGCAATCCAATACCTGGATCCTGATATTTTTTAAGGTTTAACCTCAATGAGTTGATCTCTTCTTCTTGCTTTCTATTCTTGATTACCATAATGTTTTGCATAACTTGAAATATTTTCTTCATGTCATTTAAACTGGAAACTTCTCTTGGATCAAACTGAAGATTAAAATAAGAAAAAACAAAGGTTGATCTTTGTATGTTATTTCATTACATCTATAATATGTGAATACCACTTGTAATTCAATTAAAATTTTAAAAGTCACCCATATAAATTTCTACCATTTCTTGACAAGTTAAAAGGCTAGTTTTGACAATCCTACAACTTTAAAGGGTCAAACATACTTAGGAAATTCATTATTGTTTTTTAAACTTTTTCTTCTTTCCTCCTTTTATTAATAGATTTTTTAAATTTTTCATTTAATTGTTTTCTTTTTCTAACACAGCTCTCATAAAAATGAGGTTCACATGCCATTTAAATCAATCAATCAATTTTTACAATGTTCAATAAAGAAAATGAAAAACTAGCAATAAAGCATTATCATTGTCATTTTAATTTAAATAAAAGGAAAAACTATGCAATGTACACTGACCCCTGTCAAGACTGATAACAGTTATAACAACTTTCTATGGTTAATAGTGTTTAGGTGATGACTGTGATCAAGTAGTTTATGCACCCATGAACTCATTCATCCACCCTTCATCAATAGTTCTGGCATGATAGAGATGAAACATTTTTATCAAGATACCTGACAATAAGACATAGTACAGTGAGAAGTGGATTCATACTTTTCACAAGGATAGAAGTGTTAAGTAAAAATAAGCAGACTCACTCAGCTGAAATTTAAGCTGTGAATATAGTATTTTTATTTGTATAAATGTTTGTATGTTTCTATCTTTGTGTTTATGTTTGTGTATAAATAAAAGACCTCTTGGTGTTTGTTATCATTTCTTTCAACTAAATCACCAAAAAGACAAACATTACAATGCTGTCCTGATCAGGACAGCATTTCTTTCACTTCTCTGTTTCTCTTCATCTCTGCATCACCATACATAAATATAGCATGTATATGCATGTGTGTGTGCATTTGTGTGTCTGTCTGTCTGTCTGTCTGTCTATCTGTGTGTAAAAAAACACAGGCTTACATTTTGCAGCATTTGAAAAAAAGCATTGTGTTCTTCCTCTAACATTTTTTCATCCGCATTTAAAATTTTATTCAAATTTTCTGAGGCCATGTTTACAATTCCTGCAAGTAAGAAATAACTACAAAAGATTAGACATTCAAGAAAGTTCCTACTGTTTTCAGTCTTATGCTTTTTATAAGGACATATGAAAAACCTTTTCCATAAAAGTAACATTTTCTTCAATTTTTCTCAAGCAGAAAAGCAAACCACCATGTTTCTTGGATATTTTTGAGTTTTATCTTTTCTTATGAGTTTCCTTCTACACACTCAATATATACATTAAAAAAAAATAAAAACATCTGAGCAGAACTGTTTTTAATACAATTATTCTTAATAATGATGACTAAAATTGTTAAGAAATGCTGCAAAGAAAATGTCAGAAGACATTTCTCTAAAAATTCTCCTTTATTTTTTGTTTGCCTGCTGGTACCAAAAACACTATAAAACAAAAATGTTACTTTTTTTGTTCCTTGACGGAAAGTTTTATTTTCTAATTGCTTATGCCAAAAGTAAATGAAAAAGACATGCTTTCTCTTCAAGCTTTGCTTTTGTGACCTAGGTAATGAGATTTTCAAATTTAACCATTTTCCAGAACATTCCAGGTAGATTCAGTGCTAAGTAGTTGATAGAAAATTTTCTTGAACTTATTAGATATTTATGTTCATTTTTATATAACTTTTAGACATGTAAATTTTGAATCATGTGTTGCTTTTTTTCAGATCTCATGTAAATGAAAATTTGTCCATTTTTACATAGAAAATGAATTGATTTCTAAATTTCATTTTGCAGAATACAAAATCAAATCTTGAATGGAATAATGACTATTTTCTAGACTTTTACAAGATAAGCAATTAAGAAATAATACGTATTATCCAAGAAAAAACTAGCGTTACATACTGCCATTGTTGAACATGTGCTGAAATAAGATGTAGATTATCCCCCTTTAACTAATAAGTTTCTACATTTTAAACACAATGATATTTACTTTAACAGAGAAATTTTAAATAAAGATAATGACAGAATCTTCAAATCAACGGGGAAAATCGAAAGACCAGTAATTATTCTCAATGAAATATAAAAATAAATGAATACTTAAAAGAATATCACTCTGATTAAACTTGAGAATTTATTTCTATTAAAGTTAGATATTTATTTTGAATGTTCAAATTGCTCAAAAAAGGAAAACGAAGCCACAATTATGGTACAAAAATGTAGTCTGATAAAGTCAATTGTAATTGTCTCCACCTACTAAAAGAATCTCCACCTTGACTGGTCTACAATTACCTTTGAGTAAAGCTTAAAGCAAATACTCTGTTTGAATTTTATTACAGTGTGTCAATAGATAGATAAAAAAAGAAATATTGACTGACTTTATCCCCTCTCTGACAAGTTTCTAGCAGACAATACTCACACATAGTTATGTTAACCAAAAGATATATTTGTAGAATGAAAAAATCTTATCTAAGTTCTGGAAATGCTTAAACTGAATGAAGCAAATATTTATTATAGTAAAAATCTGATTTTGTATGTATTCTACTGTAACCCAACAAAAATAGCACATCATAACAAGATTTTGGTTAGCATTATACTGTTAAAATCTTACTTCCAACTTACTAATAATAACAAGGTTTACATATATACTCACCACAATCATTAATTAATTTATTGTTTTATCTAAAATTAATTATGATGTAATTTCTATGAATAGAATGTGACATGTTATTGTGCTTTATGCTCCATTGGCAAGCATTAATAAAAATGTTCGTATCCTTTTATTTTCTGTTTTTGATAATAATTTTTGGTCATTATTTTTCGACTTGTCCAGTAGATACATTTTTTAACATTTCATGGAATTTTTTTGCTTAAAAGACAACCTTTATTGCAAAATTTTCAACATAAAAGTAGTTAAATTAAAGAAAACAAAATATCTAAGTGTGACTTTCATGTAGCTGTTGGGAGAACTTTCCTGATCAGTATGTACCGCAACTGACTGGTCACATGATCCTTAGGGAAAATCAGCAGAAGCCTTGTTTGAACAGATAGTTTCACAATCACCAGAGGAGAAAGACATACTACTTAAATGTAAGTTTAGGTAACCTTTCTTTCCAGTATCCTCTTGTTTCCTCACAAAGTTTACTAGGATGTATACGCATGTTTTTTCATTCCTGTTAACATGTTTCCATTTTTGTTCTTCTAACTTCTTTCTAGCCATTTTTATTTTCTTTATTCATAAATGTTTTAGACAGACACTCATCATGGCCACTCAACATAGCAATCATCAATATTTCGCCTTTAGAGTTGTTTGAAATTCGTTGCATATTCGCTGGTATCCAAGTGTTAGATTTAAGAAAAAACTTTCCAATATGATTTATATAAGCAAGTGTGTGTGTGTGTGTGTGTGTGTGTGTGTGTGTGTGTGTGTGTGTGTGTGTGTGTGTGTGTGTGTGTGTGTGAGAAGGGGAAAAATTCATCAGTTTTCCTAAAATGAAAAATGAATTGTATATAACTTCTGTTTTTTGTACATTTTCCATTCAATTTTCAAATATAGCAATTTTGAACGGAGATAATGACAAGTGACAAGGGAAATTTAATACAAATAATATAAGGGAGGTTACCATAACTTGTCAGACACAAGGTAAAAGCAAAAATATAGATATTGACCCCGTAAAGTAATTAATTTGACGTAAATATCAAAGAATTAAAATAAAACACAATTTTATCAATTAATTATAGCCTTTGGGTAAATAAATTTGAACTAAATCGAAAACAACGAACCAACTGTCTAAAATTCTCTAAAACAGAGTTAGTGCCCCTTAACCTTAACGATTTCGTTTCAATGAAGAATTATCTGTGAATTTCTTTCGGCAATAAAACTAAAGTAATAAGTAAAATCGCCGATTGAACAAATCAGAAGTAAAATAAAATATATAATTACCCAGATTATAGCCAGTGTTATAATATTCAATAATTTTTAAGCAATGGACCTTTTCTTCCATTAAACGTAGACTAGTTCAACCTGACAGGTTCTAATGAAAATTCTTACTTCAGTTAATTAAACAAAATATCTCCAAATTAGATTTGCAATGAGCGAAGTACTTATGCACAATGTATACAAGTCAAAGAAGAATTTGAGTGTAGGATTTTTGGGGGAGAGGTGTCTGCGAGAAATTAAGAATGGACCCAATAATAAACAGTCCAGTCGGCCGGGGCTGTAGAATACACCGACTGCATCTCAGCATAGGGATAAGACTCGATCCCAATGAGTGTCCTGAATAAGACATTAAACCATCTGATTGTGAGGCTCCAGTATGGAGTAACCCTGATGGTGTGGAGTACCCCTTCATTGCCATTACTCCAAGGTCCACTCTGATTCGGGTCAAATTGAACTATTCAACCATTTAACTGTGCGCAAACAAATGACTGATGTTAAATTGAATTACTAAGTGCTACATAGCAACACTTGAAACCATTTAACTGTTTGCTAACAAATGATTAATACTAAATAGAATTATTAGTGTTAAAGAGGAATACTTGAAACCATTAAACTGAGCAAACAAATTAGCTCTGACTTGTTTATAATGTTACCCTCAAACAATTAATTTACAAATCATATATATTTAATAAATATGTATAAACAGGATTTGGCATTAAATATTCTACAAGTTGATATGCCATAAAACCTAACCTAACAATCAACTAACCATATATAAATAAAAACGTTTGTGGAAAATATTTGATTATCTGGCCTTGACAGAGAGAGTTTGACACCATCCAGTGAACTATTGGTGTTACAAGAAATATTCAGATAAAAGCAGTAGGCGTCAATATCAATGGTCTTTACAAAAGAAAAATCGCAAAAAATGTAATTATCATCAAACAGTATTGGGGCTACAAATCCAAACGCTAGGGCCGTGATTAAGCTTTGCTCTCACAAAAATATGTTCATCTTTCACTTTATCAACATATTCAAAAACTCTATTATAAACACATTGAGCCATTAAAAGTAAAAAAAAAGTATATTAAAAAACATCGCAGTTCTTTATACAGATGGTTCAAAAATATTCTTTGCATTTTTATTTAAGTGATTCAAATATGAATGTGATTTTGCTTTTGTTTTTAAAGTTTTTGTTTTGTTTGTTTTTGTTTTTGCTTTATTTTTGTTTGTTTGTTTGTTTGTTTGTTTGTTTGTTCTGTGACAAAAATTGCTCCAAGTTATTGCAATCTATTTCTGGAGTATATACACTCAGAGAAGACGGGGAGATGAAGATGCTTTTTGTTGGTTTGTAGGAGTGATAGCAATTTCTTCCGTTTGCAACAAAATTTAACTTGTAACGTAATGAATTACTACTTTCTTCAATTACGTTCTTTTTTTTGGGGGGGGAGGGGTAACTCAATACCCAAACCAAAAATTATAATTTCTAAAAACCATGACCCTTATATACATAAAATGCAGCTCCAACAGTGTTTGATACAACACTTAAAATATTCATTTTGTTTTTCTTTCGATTCACGGAGTAAGTTATAAATATAAAGTCCACTGTATTGTATTCATTTTCAAATTTTTGCGATTATCATATATTTGAATTTTACTAACTCTTTTTCTACATGAACAATTAAAGAAGATAGCATACTCAGGTTTGAACAGATGTTTCAGGATCTAATAGTTTGACATCGAACAAATATTTTGAAGTAAATTCTTTTCATAAGTTTTTATCACAAAAAGTCGCGTTTTGATGTCATAATTCCCCCATGACATCATAAAACAAACGTCACATACCAATAACCTGGAAGTTCAACACCTGGAAGTTCAACACCTCCTTACTGGAGATAAGAGACTTCCGGGAGCAGCTGGGAAACCTAATTTAACGAGCACTAGTGGGGGCGCTTACCGGGAATAGGTGGTGGGGATCCCGTAAGTATAGGATTAGGGACTTCGCCATCAAATACGGCAAACAGCTCAAACTAGATAGGGTCAAGTCTTTAGAAGATAGACTCTCCCGGGCAGTGGAGGGGGGCGTCTCCCTAACTATAGACCAAGTTAAGGGGGACCTTGAATGCGAGGCTAGCGAGCGTTACAGGGGTTTCATAGTCAGAAATAGGATAATAAGTGTTTCTAACGAAGCCGTGAAAAGTCACGCATTCTTGCGTGAGGAAGAATTGCGAAGGTTCCTTTGTCGGTACATCGAATTCGTCAAATCTCCGGACGGGCGTACGCTGTGGTCGAACCGCGAGAAGCGTGAGGCCTTTCAGGTGCACTTTCGAGATCGCTTTGCCCGCTATCCTAACCTCCCGGTTCAGGAGTTTCGTAACTATTTAGCCGACTTCCACCACCTTGGGGAAGAGGAAGCGGCTAGTTGCGAGGGTGTAGTAACTGAATGCAAAGTCCGTAATGCGTTGAAGCAGGTCGGCCTTAACAAGTCGCCAGGACTTGATGGTTTACTCTACGAAGTGTACTTGAGGTTGTCGCACATGTTTGTCCCTATTCTGACGGATATGTTCAACCATTGGTTTGCCCAGGGAGCCATTCCTGGTAGCATTACCAAGGGAGTGGTCACATTGCTGAAGAAAGGTAATAAGCATGTTTGGCGGGGGGACTTAGACGACTACAGGCCCATGACTTTGCTAAACACAGAGTTAAAGATTTTGGCCCGGGTCATCAGTGATCTGATCGGGCTGGAATAGAACTATGCTGTGAAGGGAAGATCGATCCAAGACAACTTGCACTTGGTTCGCCAGATCCTAGAGGATATAGAAGACGACACCGAAGCCGCGCTGATCAATTTAGATCAGTCCAGGGCTTTCGATAGGGTGGACCATCGGTTCTTGGCGACGGTTTTGGAGACCGCCGGATTCGAACCGGAGTTCCGCAAATGGATCAGCATGATGTACCACAACCCGCAGGCAGTGGTGCAGGTGAACGGAAGGCGTTCGGGGGCTTTCGCGATCGAACGATCGGTCCGGCAGACCTGCCCCTTGTCCCCTCTTCTCTATCCTCGCAATGGAGCCCCTGCTCCGTAGGCTTAGAGATGAGAGGGTTCGTCTGGCCCTACGCGTAATCCCCTTTGCTGGCCGTGTCCGAGCGAAGGTCTCAGCGTACGCCGACGACATCACAGTGTTTGTGTCCTGCCGCATAGACATACTGGCAGTGAAAGAGGTGGTTGCGAGATACGAAAAGGTGGCAGGTGCCAAGGTCAACTTTGACAAAAGCGAAGGTTTGCGGTTGGGTGCTTTGAGGGGAGCCATTCCCCTACCAGGGCCTTTCCGCAGGAGTAACGGAACCATCCGCATCTTCGGGGTGTGGTTTGGGCCCGGCCTCCAACTGGAGCGAAATTGGTCAGAAGTACGAGCTAAGGTAGAAGCGCGAGTGGCCACCTGGCTTCTAAGGCTTTTGTCTTTAAAGGGCAAGGCGAAGGTGTGCGCCGTGTACATCTTCCCCTTGATCCTTTACCGTTTGTCCGTACTTCCCCTGCCTAAGGATCATCGGGCGGTGCTAATACAATGCCTTTTCAAATGCCTTTGGAGAGGTGGAAGCCCGTTGGTTCTTGTACAGGTCTGCTACCAGCGTCCTCGTAACGGGGGTCTGGGAATGCCTGATCTTGACAGCCATTGGCTCGCCGAGAGACTGGCTTATCTGGGCCGATCCTTGACGAAGGACACGGTGTGGGGACATAAGATGAGAAACGTCTTTCTCTACCTGAAGTCCAATCCCAAGGCTGAAGCCCGTCGTAGGCCTGGGAACGATATACCATTTGTCCGCAAGTGCCGTAGGGCCCTTCACAAACTTCCTAGGTCCAGCGACCTTTCACAGTCTCGGAATGAGCTATATCGGGAATTAGTGGCGGGCACCACTTTGGATCCTCTGGAGAAACAGCCCAATTCCCAGTGGAATTGGGCGCCAGGCATGAGCATTCTGAACAACTCCGAGTTCTCTCTCACCTGGCGACTCGCTCGAGACACGTTGGCCCTCAACGACTGGGCTTACAGAGCGTGCATATTAGACATAACCTTTAGAAGAAACGGCCTTGCACGCCTTCTACTTCTGCAAGCGAGTTCGCCCGTTCTGGAGTCACGTCGGGGAGTGGACGGCTCGCATCAGCCCCAGACAGCTCGTGCTGCTCGACGTTGGTTACGTCGTGGACAATGTTATCCCTCCGTATCGGGGTGAGAAGCGTAAGGTGTTTCTCGCGATCCTAGCTGTAGCTAGAATGGTGATTTGGCAGACGCGAAACAAGGGATTGTATGAGGGTGCAAACTTTTCTCATCGGAATCTGATCTTGTTCTTTAGGCGTCAGCTTAGGGTCAAGATTAGATACGATAGAAAACGCTTGGACCGCATAACATTCAACAAAAGGTGGGTGTATGCAGCGAGCCTGGTCGCACGAAAGGGAACAATGTTGGAGTCATGCTTCCCTCCTCTTCCTGTGCATGACGACGATGGTCCGGGCCCTTCGGTACCCCATCCCGGGTAAATAGAATCCTTTTGATACTTACTTGACCCCCTTGCTAATTGTATGGGGTGTGTCATTGGCCATATCACTTTGTATTAAATTATCAAGATCCTCCCCATCCTACATTGTTTTTTTTTTTCTAAAAACCTATTCCCCGCCGCCCTTTGAGGGTCTTGAAATCTCGTTTTCTGTAATTCATGTTGTCTTCTCTTGACCCTCCTCTACTCCGCTTTTTCTTTTACACCTCTTTAAAAATTCCCCCCCCTCTCCACTAGGGACAAACCGGCTCCCGTCCGGACACCGGAAAACAGTCGTCTCTCCATATCATAAAACGAGGGGATGGAAAGGAAACCAACGGGGTTCTTTAATTATCTTATTTTTTGCAAAATTACCTCAAAGATTTTCTTCCCTTCCCCATCGTTGCGGCCCCGTCGGCATTCCCCTTTTTGGGGCGCCTCAGGCGCCAGGCAATAAACCCCCCCGAAGGGGGTAATAGCCTGGGGGATGGCCCCCTGAGGCCGGAGGAAATCTCCAGTGCCGAGGCACACCCAGCAGAACCGTCCAGAGATAAAACGGCCTGCCGAATGCAACCCAACAACTGGAGAGGAAAAAAGATCCGCGGGGACCTCTGTATTTATCGTTGCGTCCCACCAACGCACGAATATGGCACAAGGCCGTTTTTAAGGTGGGTCTGGTCGCAGGGCCGAAGCCCACACGCGTCCGGCAAGGTCAAAAATACCTTCGGCCCCGTCGGCATTCCCCTTTTCGGGGCGCCTTAGGCGCCAGGCAATAAACCCAACCCCCCGAAAGGGGTAAAAGCCTGTGGGGGATGGCCCCCCTGAGGCCGGAGGAAATCTCCAGTGCCGAGGCACACCCGGCAGAACCGCCCAGAGGTTAGACGGCCTACCGAATGCAACCCAAGAACTGGAAAGGAAAGGTCACAAACACTCTAAAAAAGAGCGGGGACCTCTGTATTTATCGTTGCGTCCCACCAACGCACGAATATGGCACAAGGCCGTTTTTAAGGTGGGCCCGGTCGCAGGGCCGAAGCCCACACGCGTCCGGCAAGGCCAAAAATACCTTCGGCCCCGTCGGCATTCCCCTTTTTGGGGCGCCTCAGGCGCCAGGCAATAAACCCAACCCCCCCCCCCCCCCCCGAAGGGGGTATAAGCCTGGGGGGATGGCCCCCTGAGGCCGGAGGAAATCTCCAGTGCCGAGGCACACCCGGCAGAACCGTCCAGAGATAAAACGGCCTACCGAATGCAACCCAACAACTGGAGAGGAAAAAAGGTCAGCGGGGACCTCTCAATTTTCGCCGCCTGAAGCCTTTTTCATATGGAAGAAAGGGAACTCCACTTCTGTCGCGCAACGTGAATAGAAACTTCTTCTATAAAAAATGGACGCAGAAAATAAGTACTTCTCTAGCCTGATATAGGCTATCGAAGAGTATTACTTCCATTTTTATAGAATTGTTTCAGGCAGAAGTGTTTTGTAAATGTTGATAAATGTTAATTTATCCCTCTCTTAGCTGTAACGGCCGGTTAGAGTCTAAAAAGGGCTTAGTCATTTCCGACCGTACCCGGATGTTATTTTTCTAGGGCGAAGGTGTAATCCGATCTGTTTACCATCGTAGGCCAGTCGCGGTACCATCATCATTTTCACTGTACATATATCATTCCATTTCACCGGGTTTTTTAAAGTAGGTTCCATGCTGGTGACTGTTGCGCGTTTGGGATGAATGGGGATAAATCATAGTAAAATAAATTATAGTGTGACTGGTCGTGAAAGAGACTAGCTAGGGCTCTCTGAACAACAAAGTCTCCTTTTCTTTTCCCCCTCCCCCCAAAAAACCTTGGACCTTATGCTCACCAAAAATTGTTAAATTTTATATTCGTCTCTTTTTGGAAATAAACAAATGTTCAGCTATATCAGTCATTATTCATGAAAAAAATCATTGTTGATATTTGAAATTTCTGTAGAGTTTTGTTTTTATTGGAGTAAATCACTAACTCTATTTTATTAAATAATTTATTTTATTACAAAATAATGATGCAATTTAGAATAAATAAGAGGAAAGCAGTAATCTCCTGTCTACAATCCCAACCGAAATAATTGAAAATGCTTTGCTTTTGTAGTAACATAATAAATAATTATTCCCTAAGGGAATGGACGCGTTCGTTAGATGCCTCGTGAAATGTCACATGACAGTCTCAGAAAACCATTCTCGACCCTTTTTGCCTCTGTTCTTTGAACAGACGAAATGGTTTATCCTTAGTGTGGGAACAAATAGAGAAAGCTGCTCGAGGTGATTTAATCGTTTTCAAATGTTTAACCACTTACGACTATTGATTGTACACGCATTCTTGGCTGCTGGAAACCACGCGATCTCTCGTAGCTGCTGGTCTGCTGTGAAGAAAATGACATTGGTGTTTGGATTTAAAGTATCGTAGACTGCAGGTCATCAGCTGTTGAATACCTTTTCTCGAATGCCATCTTTTCAGTTAATTCAAATCTTACGTCATTGAGTAAACACTTTGTTGCTAGAAAACTGTGAATACAACAAAGAAGAGACTTGATCTTGATCAGACATTCCAATGATTTAACGGAAAACCCTCAATTTTGTGATATTGTATGAACCTTCTTCAGCGTTCTGGATAGTGATAATGATGCTCTAGCCCTAAAATCATACCTGACTCCATATTGGGAACCGTCCATATTCTTTAAGTATGAAATCCTAAAAAAAAAAAAAAAAAATTAAGTAGTTTTTTTAGATCTTTTTATAGTCCCCACTATCAAACGAAATACCTAACTCTTGGAGGTAACTTTAATAACTTTATTGTCTATGATAACCTTTGGTCTGGTTAGACTAACGAAATAATTACTATATATCCTATATTGCTTTTTTTTTTTTCTTTTTAACTTTTTTCAGCATTTTAGCTTCTTTCGACTGAGCTGCAAAAATTGAACCTGAGTAATCGAACGAAGACTAGGTTGAAAAGGTTGAAATATCTTGACTTTCCAAGATCGAATTAGTTTAAAATTAGCTAAAATAAACACAAATTGAGTTTCTCGTCGACGAAAAAAAGAAAATTAAACTTATTTTTTATTTTCAATCGCTTATTTATTTTTTGTAGTCATCCGTACTTTAAAATAATGGATTATAATTTTTGGTGGGATTATGTAAAAAGCCCATTTATTTTATGAGATTCACAGCTGAAGTCGATCCAAGGCTTTTAATAAAACTAATAGTTTTTTCTTGAAAAAACAAATTAATGTCGAGCTATACACCTTCTTGTGTTACATGATTTTCTGTTTATGCGGTATAAAACAACAATTAATAAACTCAAATTAATTTAAAATATTTTCGTAAAATTTTGCGCATAAAGTTAAATTATCTATCATTATAAAATATGAATTTTTTCTGAATGTGAACGTGACAACGAGTCTTGAAAAAAAAATACATTGAATTAAATTTTTTTTTTTTTAACTCGGCGGAAGTGAAGAAAAACATGGGGAGACAATTCAACAAAATTAAAGATGGACGAACACGTGGTTCCAGGCAGTACTCTGTTCATCAGAAATTTACCTTTTTTTATAACAGACGATAAATTAGGCGAAATATTTAGTGAAACAGGACCTGTTAAACGTGCTTTTGTTGTGAAGGAAAAAGGTAAAGATGGTGCTTATTTTTTTTATTTCGAAATATTCATTATCACTTGGACACGTCCTATAGATGTCTATCTACACGTGTGTCGTGTATTTTCAATTGTGTAATTCTTATACACTCGGATCTTTGTAGCCATGTATAATATTATTTTGTTTTAATTCTAAGATATAGCTATTTAAAGATATCTGAAGGTCTTTACGAATATTTTATGCTGTTAGTAAGACCAGGACTATCAAGTTTAAAAAGTCGTCTTGCGAGCGATGTGGTAATTTTCGGTTATAGTACAACTATCAACATATCATAAATACCAATAAATTGACTGTTTAAGGATTAAATACATATACTATCAGTTAATGACGGCGATGTCATTACAGATCTTATTTTTAAATGAAGAAATAAGAATCATTATACACAATGCACCATCTGTGTGGTGCTATATTTATTTGAAATTACTCAGTTTTCCCCCGTAACCTTTCTTTACTTACAGACAGTTTTTTTTTCAAGTGTTATTTTAGGTATTACCTTTGTCTATGTTATCTTTTTCACATTTTTCACCACTTGATCTTTGTGGCTACGCAGAAATGTTCTAAGAAAAACAATAATTATAATAACAAAGGTGAAGACCCTCAAAGATCCATTCAATATCACCGTTATGCTTTAGTATAAGTTGAAATTTAAGCATAACATTTGATCCCTCTGAATTTGGGGCTGATACTGCAGCCTTATTTTAGAAGGTCCACTGTAACTAAACACGGAATTAACACATCAGAATTTTTCAGGTCAATTTATACTCTAACATATACAGTAATGATTCATTTTAAAATCTCAGACAGAAATACTTTTTTCTTAAATAAAATACACACTGACGGGAAACAGAATTGCAACAATCTGAATATGTTTGTTTGGTTTATGAGTAGAGTGTTCGCCAATGGTCCGGGAGACCAGGGTTCAATCCCAGGTAGAGTCATACCAAACACTCAAAGAATGGTACTTGATGCCACCTTGCTTAACACTCAGCATTATAAGGTAAGGATCAAGGGTAAAGTGGAGCAATCCAGGGAATGGAGTAGTGCCTTCCTCTACACCTTGGTGTAGTAGTTATTGAAAAGGGAGCCTTTGGGTCACTCTTGACTAAGGTCGCTAACTTTACTTTTTACTTATTTTAATGGTATATCAACCTGTCTGGCATTATTTTATGTCTAGAGGCTCGAGAATAAAGTGCGTTGTATGTTTACAATTATATTTTTGTAATCAACAGTTTTGACAATATGTTAACATCGTCGAAAATCATGTTGCAGGGTTATTTGTATGGTTTTAATCAGTCTTACGTCTATATTTTTTGGTATAATATTGAATATGTGTTTCAATTTACTCAAGATTAAATATACAGGTAATATAGCTGGATTACAGAAATTAATTATGTCAATCAGTATATGCACAGGTTCCAAATAAGGGATATATCAGTAGTGCTCAGATCCAGTATTAATATCACCCTGTTGGTGGGGCTTAGAATATGCTGTCTATATTCCCCTGCAGAGGGGTAACCTCCCCACACACACTAAAGGTATGCTGAGTATGACACTAAACTGCATTTGAGAGTGAGGCTCCAGTTCTGGGGAGTGTAGAGTACTCCTTCAATGCCATTGCTCTCATGTCCACACTGACCCAGAGTGGAAGCACCTGAAAGGGTCCTATCTATAGATCAAATAGAACTGTTTAACAATTAAAATGAGTGCAAACAAGACTTCTGTCAATTTGAATTGTTTGAAATCAAACTGTGTAAACAAATGACTGATGCTTAATTGAATTGTTAGTGATACAGCGCAATACTTGGAACTATTTAACTTTGTTTACAAATCATACATATCTAATATATATGTATAAACTGGATTGGGCATTAAATAACCCACAATTGTTGTTGGCATAAAACCAAATCAAACATTAATATGGCATATTAAATACACTGTATATAATCCTTGGGTATTAATACAGGCCTATACTCTCACATATGATTATGACTGGAGTTAACAAATATCATCTTGTGATACATCATTTTACATTATTTACATATGTTGATGTAATTTAACAATGGTTGTAGGTGAGTTAACTGAACAAATCAGGTGTTGTCCCATTATCTTCAATACTGGCTAGTCGTTGAACATCTTAGAGAGCATATTGAGTAGCATGGGCATTATTCTACTGGAACAGCATATTGCAACAGAACAGATTGATCCTGGTGCCAGTCCAAGTTCCCTCCACAAAAACTGAAAGCAAATAAGAATTGTAACTATAGTACCCTACACTAAGATGCTCGGGGGTGACAAATACACTCTAAAAGATATCACTCTTCTGGTCTACATCATGCATGACTATCACTTAAATAAAAGCAGAATCTGCTCTTGTCACTGAACACCACAGAGTGTCTTATGATCCCTCTGGTGACTTTCCGGTGACATGTACAAAACTGTTATGGTGTAAGTAAAAGTCTGGCTAGAGGCTCACATGCACATACTACTGCAGCAAATAATCACTTCTCAGTGATCCAATTGATTGATTGATTTTAATGGTACATCAACCCATCTAGGCTTATTTTATACCTTGAGTTAGGGAATCATATTCATTATTCATTTATATTTTTATTTTTGTATATTAATTTCTAAAGAGCTTTTCTTTTTTTTTCTTTTGCACATGGTCCTCTTGAATACAAATAATTTTTAAACAGATATATTTAATCCACTAATAGGTACTACAACTTTGGGTAAAAGTGGACCTGGGAGTAATGGCAATGAAGGGGTATTCTACCCAGATTTCTAGAACTGGAGCCTCACCATCAAATGCAGTTTAGTATCATACTTAGAACACCATTTTCTGGGGGGGGGGTCTAACTCTTCTGCAGAAAATACAGTTATTATATTCTAAGCCCCACCAACAGGGATACCCAGTGACACCTCTGGGGACCCATTTACTCTGATCTGTTCTGTTGAAACCATACATTTTGACACTGCAACCTTTACAAAGTGTTGATCTTGGCAAGTGTTCTTTGCTAGACTGTCTAGAAACTGGTCTACTGACTACTGTTGGGTATCAAAACACCACCAACATATCCAGTCCAATACACACAGCAATTCTCCAAAATGACCATGACTCTTGAAGGTCCACAATCCAATCCCTCTTTAACAGTTCTAACTGAACAAAAAGAGCAGATGTGCATCTCCATGGTAAGATATCTGTTTGCACTGGACTCTCACCAAGTTAAGCTTTGTCACAGCATGTATCAACATCTAAAGCTCAAACACAAATGATATACAAGTATAATTGTTACTATGTAACAAGACTTTGAAAATGTTTTCAGATTATCTTCTATCTCCTAGTATACACATACTGTACTTTGTTAAAATTAGATTCATCCTTCATGCTTTTGCAATTCTATTTTCCATCAATGTATTTTTTCAACCCGTGTCTTAGTCTTTGTTGCTTTTGATGCAAAATTCCAGCAACTCAGATGAGTGTTTTTATTAGAAGAGATCAGTGAATCAAAACAGTAATTCTTTTCAGAATTGAAGACAAATTGAGAAAAAATATTTTAACCAAGATGTTCCACAGAAAGATTGGACATTCTCTGAAATCAAATCTAACTGAAAGAAAAGTTCCCTGCTCTTGCTTGAATGCTGGATAAATTTTTCATATATTTTTCACACTATTATCTGCATCTTTGTATCAATATTTCAGCCAATATATTCTTTGACTTTCTTCAGATATTTATTTGTACAACTTAAACTTGAGGAAGGTTAATGTTTATACCATCAGCCGTTCTGAAAACAACAAAAGTGGAAACCATCTGGAAGCTGACATCCCCCATACTTTCACACAAAATTATCCTTCAGTTGCAAATTGGACTGGAAATTGATTTATTCTATAAGGGTATTTTAAGTATGTTATGCTAATAAAAATCCCACTATGGTGTGCTGTTTTTTCTAAGTTACAATTATACTCAAACATAATGAGAATTTTATTATATAGATTTTATTGTTATTTTGTAATATTTTCAGGAAATGCAAAGAAAAGCCGAGGTTTTGGTTACGTCACCTATTCTTTTGAGTAAGTAAAATCTATTTTATTTTAAAATTTAAATAATTGTGTGTGCACACATTTATTCATTGATAATATATTAGGCAATAATTATGTTTACAAATAATAGTATGAAGTAGGCATGACTGCATTTTAATAACTGGAGATTTCTTGTTGATCCATAGTCCACTAGAGCAGTTTATAATATTACTTTTTTCAACAAAGCTTTCTCCTGTGACTCTTTCTTTTCATTTGATCACAAAAGGAAAGATGAAAGAATTGCATAGGTTAAGGCCAGATATTGGCTCTTTTTAAAGATTGTTAATGTTACAAAACCTGTGCTTATTTTTAATCTCAAATTTTTGGACAGATACACATTTTTAAAATTTTGTTTCTATCATGTTTTGAAGCTCACAGTTTTATTGAAAAATTATTTGTAAAATGATTCCAATTAAAAGACAATTATCTAATTTAATATAAAATACTGCTATGGTTTCCAGAAATGCTCTGATTTTTCAGACTGAAAGGTTTAATGGTATATTTTTATGACTATTACAGTAAAATTTTACTTTTGTTCATATTTACCCAACCCCTCCACTCGGGCAGGATATGACACAAGGTCAATTTTTTAAGCGGAGTTTAACAGGTTTGAATTCAGAGTTTTTCCTTCTCCTAGACTAGTTGCCTCACCAAGGCTGAAGAACCTAGTCTATCCTACTATTTACCCATAGCTGGAGGGAGAATAATTGGATTCATACCTTTCCCAAGGGCATTAGTGCTATGTGAAATGCAATCAGTCCAGGATTTGAACTCGTGTCGCCGTGTCCAATTCCTGCGACGATAACCATTACACCACGGACACCTTTACTTTTCATAACCAGATTTTAAGGTAACTGTTAATACTCCTCCAAATTTTTTATGTCATTTTTTTTATCTTTTTTTACTTTTTCATGTGTCATAAATATTAAATTATTTCCAACGTTTTTATTGTTCAGGGTTTTTGGACTATTGTCTTCATCTTTACTGTTATATTCACAACAATATATGTTATATTCTGAATGATAAAAATCATCAATCTTCGTCTCAAAAATTCAGACAACTTATTTCCAACATATAGCTATTTAGAGGTCATAAATGGATTCCTTATGAAATTCTGGTTTATAAACATGTGCTCATTGTATGGTTCATCATATCTTTTGACAAATTTACAATGTTCAATCTAAATGCCCATGAAAAAAACAGGTTATTAAATTGGATAAGTGGTTTCTATACACACTGAAAGAAAATTAGAAATTATGTAGCTTTGTGGATTTCTCATCACTGTTTACAATAACAACCCATTTCTATAATGTGATAAAAGAACATGTTAATCATAAATGCATATTTTGGTTGGTTTTATATCATTTTAATCCTTGTTGGTCATGTCAAAGTTAGTTTGTTTTTGTTTTTAATAAAAAAAATTTTAATTCTTTTTTTTTTTTTTTTTTTTGCTTTTTCCAAGTAATTATATAGTTTTAAGTAATTACAGATAATAATCATTTGTAAACATTTATAGCCATAGTTTATAATAATAGATATTCTTGATGCTAATAATTTTCAAATAGATCAATTTGACCCATAGATGGAACCCTAGCAGGTACTGTCACTCTGGATCAGAGTGGACCTTAGAGTAATGGCAACAATTTACAAGCAAGCTTTCATTACAGTTATTTAAGAAAAGCTAAAAACATAGTATATCTTATTTTGTTAATTACAAAGCAATGGACACTAGCTTTAGATAGATTCATATATACAAACAGGCAGCAATAGATAGGAGTAACAGTTTTCTTTTTTATTTCAATTATTAATTATATAATTTATTTATTTCTATACCAAAATTTTTTTTGCATCTATAGAAAAAAATTCTTTTTTGCATATAGAATGAGAAAAGTATTCATTGATTTTTGTTTTGACAACATGAAATGTTGATGTTTTTTTTTTATATTTTCTATTTATAAGAATAGAAGGTAAAATAAATGTTAGAACATTCTTCATCCCCTCACACTAAATATAAATCAATTTAAGTATGTATTCGTATACTTCCCACAGTTCTAAAACTGAAGCTTTACTACTAGATGCTTTCTAGTGTCATACATAGGACAGGCATATTTTGGTTAAAAGAATGTTTTTTGTTTTGTTTTCAAATGTATTCATTTACTTTTCCCCTATCAAAATTCAACATATATAAAGCCTCATTATAACAAGTTGATTAGGGTAAAAGGGTAGTTGAAAGTTCATTATGCTTGATGGCTATAACTCATTTAGTAAAAAAAGAAGTTAATTCATTAGATTGACACCTTTCCTCAATGCAAGTAGTATTATTTTCCTATGAACTATCTCCTACACATTCATGGCTAAAAGCACAATTTTAACCTCAATACTGCTATAGGTTGAAAATTCTATCCAGAACAGCATCATTCCAATGTAACATGAAATTATCACAAAAAGCTTTCTGTATAGCTATCATAAATTCACTATTCTTAAAAAACATTTTAACGGCAAACTCACACACACACACACACACACACACACACCACTATTAAGTTGCTAGGTGGATTGGAAATTATTTTATTCTTTAAGATCACCTTAACACTAACATGCTAACAAAAATCTCATTAGTACACTATTTTTGTTGTATGGTCAGGCATACAAAAATCATTATAATGATAGATTAACTAAATATATAAAAGAAATTTTCATAAGCACTGATCCAAAACATTTACAGAAAGGTAAGTTTTGTCCCATACATATAACTAAAAATTTCTAAAACATTCATAGCCACACCCTTTTCAAAACATTTTTTATATTCACAGAGAAGATGCAGAAAAAGCAATAGAAACAATTGACACAATTGATGGAAGAAAAATCTTTGTGACATTTGCTTCAAAAAAGAAAAAATCAGCAGAAAATAAAACATCAGAAACAAAAAATGCAGAAGTTGAAAATTCCAAAAGTAAGTTTTTTTAAATTTTTTATTCAATTTTTTGTATATATGAAAAATTTAAAGTGTTATTCAAACTATTCATTCTTTTTGTTGTTTTCAGTCTAGCTGTTTTACAGCCTTCTTTACATGTACAATCTATGTCGAAGACTTTAAAATGGATCAAGTGAGTTTCTATGGTATAGTGGCTAAGCTGCTGGAGTGTGATATCATAGTTAGCAAGTTGAAACTCCAGTTGTGCTATTACACTCGCTTACAAACTAATACCTTTGGAAAAGATATGAACTGCCTTATTTCCTTAAGCTATGACTTAAATGACACCACTACTATCCTTCTACAAGGATAGTTTTGGCATTAAATAACCCACAAAAGTTGATATGCCAAGAAACCAAAACCAAGAATGAATCAGCAAAAATGTTATAGTGACAAAGTAACAAAAAGAATGAATTCAGGTCTTAGAAATATATCTCAAAATTCCAAAAGTTATTTCCAGATTGTTTACTGCTTTTATTCAGATTTATTTTTGAACATTTCAATATCTCCTATTCTACACCTTGCCTATTTTTTCTGTCTGAATGCACTCTATTTTAAAAATCTTTTTATATAGACATTTCTTTCTTTCTTTAGCACCAGCCAAAGATCCATATAAACAGACTGCCAAATATGAAAAAACGAAAACGTTGGTTGTATCAGGTTTTCCTGAGAACACACCACTCGATAAAGTGAAAGAAAATGTTGAGTAAGTTTATCAGCCTTGATTCTGATTAATTATGATTTTATTCATTAGAAAAACCTTAAAATTGAATTCTTAATATTTAATGGTTGATAGCTCAGTTGATAGAGTAACTGGTGCATTATCTAGGTTTTCCTGTGATAAAAAGGGACATGAGTTTGAATCTCACCAAGAGGTTATCTTTTATTATGATTTTTAATCTATGATGTTTTTAGCTGTCATAAAAATGACAACCCAAATTAATTTTTAAAACAAAAGCAACTAAAAATTAAAATAGAAGAACATTCTTGACCATTAATAGAAATAATAACTGACAGTGCTTCATCTAAGAATAAGAATGAATAAAAGATGATTTTAATACTACTATTTTTAAAAAAAACAATATGACATCCAAAGAGATCAAGAATCAATGTGATGGGTTTATGGATTTTATTTGAACTTCTGCAAACCAATGACTCTTTATAGCTTAGTAAGTAGAAACAGCAAAAAGGGATAAGGTTTTAAGTCTCACCAAAAGTTTATCTTTTAGTATTTCCATTCTACAGTTATAGAATTATCACTCAAATATATTACAAAAAAGTTATATTATATAACAATATTCTTTTATTGATTCAGATGATTCTTAAAAACTATTGGATTACGTTGAATATTTCAAGTATTTTGTTAGATAAATATTAAAAACATACTGAACAATTATTCTTTGATAAATTAAAGCTAAAAATACATTTTTTTAAATCGATGTAAAAACTGCATCCTGATTTGTTAATCACATGACCACGCTTGTTCATCATTCTATAGAAAAACAATTTTTTAACTAATTTCACTATTCAGGCTTTTTTCTACACCTCTGTAACATTGAAAAAGGTTGATTATACTGACAAAGTTTCTATACTATAAAATAGAAAGGACCTTAGGTCAACATGACCAAAAGAAAATTAAGTAAATTATTTTGTAATACTCTCACAACTATTGTAAAGTCACCTCTTTATTTACCAAAGTAAATTCATGTACACTGCTAATCAAATATTTCAAATTCAGAGGGATGTCAGAGACTATTAATAAAAGGTTTAATATCACAAATATTCTCAACTTTTCTTTTAATGGAATGATCAGATAGATCTAAAAAATATGTTTGCACCCTTGAATGAAGTCAGAATGTCTTTTTTGTGAATTTTGGGAGCTCATGTACAAGGTATCTGAGGACCATGAAGCTAGGGTTTAAAAAGTTAAGTTTAACTTTTGTTTAAAGTTGCTTTTCATTTAAGAGCAAAGATCAAAGCTGAGTGTGAACATGAGTTGAAGAGGAGGTTAAATTGTGAGTAGCACATAATGAACTGGAGTTATAATAACTAGTTCTTTCTTTCTTTTCTTTCTTCAGAGAACAAGGATGCAAATATATACAACAATTGACCAATTAGTATTATTCTGATAGAATAGATGAGTTAAATAGCAAATATACAAATGATACAAAAATCTACTGTTTCTTTTATTTCAAAAAAATCTTTTTTAGCCTTATTTTCTGTAACACCTTTGAAATATTTATCAGATGCTTTTAAAAAAATAAATTTCTAGATATCAGGTTATTGAAAGAAATCTTTTTTTTTCTTTGTTCTATTTCTAACCATGTTTTCAATATTATTTTGCTTAAACTATGAAATTTTTTAAATTTTGTTTTGAAGGTCTTTGAAGAATGTTCTCTCTCTTACTTACCCTGTTGAACGGAATGGGAAGAACTTTGCTTTGGTAAACTTCAGATCAATACGCGATGCCAGAAGAGCAATGAACAGATTAAACGGCAAGAAAGTGGCAGGTAACTCATGTTTAAATGTTACAGTATATTCAAGTCTTTCATCAGACTGAAACTACTTTACATCTGAAAACTTCATAGCCTGACCAAGATACTCTCATGGAATGTGACAAAATGAGGTTGTTTTTTCAACATAATCCTCCTTATGATCCACACACTTTCTCCATTAGCATTACAGTGCTTGGATCCCATTGGTCAAAAAAGTCATCAACAGCAGATATGATGTCATCATATGAACTTTTCATACCCCCATCCTCATATATTTAGAATTTAGCACTCTGCATTTTTCATTGATATTACTTCTCCTTCATTTTTTTTCTCTAGAGTTAAGATTTTGTGCACTTAGTAATTTTGGAAGACAGGTTTCAGTCAAGTTTTTGCCACTGCCATAGCTGGACATGATATCATAACTGCAAAATTCCAACAGTAGTTCCACAATTGGAATCACTTGCAGTTGCAGAACAAACTTTTTGCTCTGCAAATGAATGTATATTCATTTGCCATAAAGTGTTAAAGGTTAGTTCATTGTACCCACCTCAGCTATGGGTTAAATAGTATCATTTCTGTTCTTCTACAAGGATGGATTTGGCATTAAATAACCCACTAAAGTTAATATGCTATAAAACAAAGAAGCCAAACTTCATTGTATCTTAAGGAGTCCAATGACATGAAAACAGAAAGTAGTTCCACACATAATCCAGACACATCCAAAATAATCATTATTTAAGCCTTAGATGCTTGTGCTCATGGCCCTCTCAAAACTGAGCTCTCTGATGATATTATAAAATGTTGGAACCTGTTATTTAACACCCTTTCAGTATGTTTCTTTTACTGCATTCTGCTGCTGTAGTAGTTTGTAACATCCTACAGCAGCATTCAGTCCTTGTTCATTTGAAGCCACTCTGTCTTTTCTTTTGTGAGGGCCCTTAGCTTCCTCAGTTGCTTGCTAGATCTTAGGGTTCTCAGTCTTGCATTTTGGAGATCCATCCACAGATTATCAAACAAGTTTGTGCAGTTGCAGCCCCTTCATGCCCTGTAGTTGTTGGACCCTATTACAGCAAATTCCAGCTATTTTTATGGACATCTGTAGCACATCCATAGCAATGTAGAAATGAGGATTCCCCTGTTCGGATTCAGGCTGCCCAGGTATATGCACTTCTAGGTTGCATCAGAAATACCTGCCACACTGGTTCTAAAGGTTAAGGTTTAAGGAAAATAAATTACTTGAATTCAGTTAATATTTGATTTTATTTATAAAAATTATGATTTACTGGTACCTTCAAATGCTTTTTGAAATAATTATTCATTTTCATCTAAGGAGCTAAAATATACCAACTGCATCCCCTACATAGTTGTAAGACCTCTCTAAAAAGGATATCCTGAATATGTCACTAATCTGCATCCAGTGGCGAGGCTCTGGTTCTGGAGCCTTTAAGAGTGCAGAGTTACCCACTTCGTTGCCATTACTCTCAGGTTCACTCTGACTTGGAGTGGCTGTTAGGGTTTCATCTATTGTTCAAATCAATCTGTTAGAAATAAGAAAACCTTTACCTGTTTAAAATAATTAGGAAGATATATTTTTGTATTATATATAATTAGAAACCATAATTGTTAAATTGACTTTGGTATAAAATAACCCAACAAGGGTTGATATGCCATAAAACTAACCAATCTAAAAATCAATAATCAAATATTTTAAGTGTAATAAAAAATTTCATTCAGTGTCTTTTTAATATTTGCCTCTTACAATATTTATAATTCTTTATCCAGTCCTCATGGATTTATTCTGACTTTGGAACATGTATATTTTACTACCAGAATATTTATTTTTCACCATGTTTGACTGATTCTTATCTTTCATATATAGATTTATTGGCACAATTATTTTAACCTGTAATGAAGCTAATTATGGTCTTTCCTTAATAAATGTTTGTTTATTGAATATTTAACCCTAACCCCACTTCAAACTTGTATTTACCTAAACCCTACACCACAGGTACACTGCAATGCAAGTTCAATTTTTAAGTGGAATACAATTGGTTTGAATTCAAAGTTTTCCTTCTCTTAGATCAGTTACCTTACTATGTCTAACGAGCCTATCCTGCACTACACATAGCTAGGAGAAGAAGAGATAGATTCACGCCTTTCCTATGAGCATTAGCACAAAGGGAAATAAAAACAGCTATATCTCTAGTCATTGTGTCCAATTCCTATAAAATACCATCACCGCTACGTCATGCATGCATCTATTTCACATTTGTATATGACATTTTTGCTGTAACTTAATTTCAAATATTGTTTATCACATGTTGATATGCCATAAATTTAAAAAAAATTTTTCTTTTTTTTTTTTCTAGAAGGATGCACTTTGAAAGCTATTCAGCAGTCATATGACCCCAACTTCCTCCCCTCAAAAATTCTCAAGATGAGGCGCTTAATTGTTAGAAATCTTGCTTTTACAGTAAGTGAAAATCAATTTATAATGTTTATGACTGTTTTCATTTTGTTTCAATACCCAATTTAATTGTTCCTTGCCAATTTATTGATGTTGACTTAAAAATATAAATTAGAATATCTGTAGAATTGTAAGAATTGGTTGAAAACATTCAGTTTTGGACAAAAAGATGAAAAAAAAATACATTTGGTAGCCACATTGCTTGAAAAGAAAACAAAAATTACTGATGTCTAAATTTGTATTTGAAAAACATGTTTGAAGTATAAGATTAAAACTAATTAGCATTTGCTGATTATTATTTTATATTAGGATTATACCTGAACAATAATAATTACTAAGCAAAAAGTATTTACAGAATTTTGAAAATCTACTTGAAATTCTCCAATCTTTATCCAATTTTATTTAGCTGTTCAGATTATTATAAAGATGTAGTACTTACATTAAGTGGAGTTCAGAATGGTATTTTTTATCAATGCATATTTAGGACCAGTTACAAATCATGGATTATGGTGGGTTTTTTTTACTTTGAGAACATCTTTGTATTTCTTTCTAAGAAATGTTTGCATTATTTTTTTGTTATGCTTATCACAATCTATTTTTCTCCATTGTCAGGTTAATGAGGAAGAATTAAAAAAGACTTTCGAAACATTTGGGGAAGTTCATGAAGTTGTCATACCAAAAAAATGTGAGTATTTCAATTTAAAAATCCTCAATTATATTATGTGATTGTTTTTTGTTACATAAGACACAAGGCAAAATGTTTAAATAAAATACATTTTGGCAGCAATCTTTCTTGCAAACAAGTTTTGTTTTAATAGGTTTTTTTTTACTAATTTTCTCTTCTCTTCACACAAAACTACAACTTTTAGATTCAAGCTTATATAAAAATTAAGCACTTTCAGCCTTCTGTTTAATAAAACATGTTTGTAAGAATAGATCTGGGTACTATATTCTTAATTTTAGAAAATATCATTTTTTTTTTCAAAACATTAACTCAAGAAAAGTCTTTTTAGATTATTTAAATGTGCATCACAAAACTCACTTTGGTGATTGTTTCAAGGTGTTTTCTTTATAAAGTTTTAAAAAATGGTTAAAATTTCATGAAAATAAGAACATGTGCTATTTTTACAGTATTCTATAAATAATGCTATCCTTTTTGACAATATAAAACATTTTCAAGAATGCACAGATTTTCAACCCTAAATTTTTTTTTTATGTGGCAAAAATTAGATAAAAGTAAGAAATTGAGAAAAAGATAAAATTAAGATGTAAAATTTTATTTATAAAACTTTTTCAAAGTATTAATGATATATATAAACCACTTGTTAATTCAGCTTTAAAAAACCTTTCATACAGTTGAATAAAATAATTACAATAATTGACATGTAAGAAAAATCCCTCTTGATTATTTTAATTATATTAATTATTGCCATTTTATTAGGATAAGAAAATTTTTTATGAAAAGAACTTAATGAATATACTAGGTTTTTCATAAAGGATATAACCCTAAAGATAAAAAAAGGTAAAATTTACAACCATGTACATCTTTTGCCACAATATTAATCACATATCATCACTCCTCAGAAACATCAATATTTAGCTTACCCAGTCGGCTGGGGCTGTAGAATACACCAACTGCACTTCTGCAAAGGGGTAAGACCCTCCCGAAGAATGTCCTGGATATGACACTAAACAATCTGATGGTGAGGCTCCAGTGATGCTGGAATTTTGGGGAATGCGGAGCACCCCTTCATTGCCATTGTTCCCAGGTCCACTCTGGTCGGGAATGGTAGCACCTGATAGGGCCCTATCTATGGGTTAAATAGAATTAACTGCATACTTATGCTAAACTGAATTGTTTGAAATAGAACTGTTTGACTAAACTGAATTGCTTGAAATAGAAATATTTTTGACAAATAGACCGTGTACTTACATTTAAATTGCATGCTTATGCTATACTGAATTCTTTGAAATGGAACTGTTTTTGACATTGAAACTGTACTTACACTAAACTGAATTGTTTAATATAGGACTGTTTTGACATTTAACTGTGTGTAAACAAAATCTGTATAATAAACTGAATTAGCTGAATTAGAACTTTGAATAAACTGAATAGCTTGAAATAGAAATGTTTTTAAGCTGTGTACTGATGCTAAACTGAATTGTTTGAAATAGAACTGATTATTTATTAAAAAAATGGATTTGGCATTAAATAACCTACAAGAGTTGATATGCCATAAAACCCAACCAACCAATATTTAGCTGCTAAAATGATTTTTATGCACTAATCTTATCTGAGTATCTATTCTTTTATGTTATGTCCAGTTTATCATTTTCTAAGGATGAACATAAATAAAGTTGTAAAGTTGGTCACTATTTCAATAGCTACTACTCCTTTCCCTGGATTGCTCCACTTTACCCTTGATACGTACTTTATAATGTTGAGTGTTAAGCAAGGAGGTATCAAGTACCATTTTTTAAGTCTTTGGTATGACGCAATCTGGGACTGAACCCTGGTCTCCCGGGCCATTGGCCAACACTCTACCCACTAGGCCAATGAGGATGAACATATTTCATATATAAATCTTATAAAAATATGAAAGACAAATTTAATGTCACATTTTTCCAGTCTATACAGTTGACAGTATTTGCACTTGATCAATTAATTTTGTGAGACTGGGAATACAGGATCAAAAGAGTTCAGGTTGGCCATCTTTATTATTTGCTGAACTTCTTGATAATGTGTCCTAGTATTTAAGTCAATCACCTAAAAAATCTCTTTGAAAACTAATTTTACATATTGGGTTGTCTATGACTGCTGTTTTCGGAACTACAAAGAAGTTAAAATAATCTAAATATAAATTGTCAAAAAGTCAGTTGCATTTTTTTAAACAGTCTGTGTATTATACTGTGGTAGTACCAATCCATGGCCTGTCCAGTCTCGTTGGTTAACTGACCTCTCCCCACATTGTTTTTTAAAAAGGAGAAGTCAGCTACTGGTTTTGGTCATAACTGTAAAAATTATAGGTCAACAAAGAAAAGAAATCAAAATAAATCAAAAAATACAATCATATTGTGTCTTTATTTATTACATTTTCTCTTCAAAAAAATTCTGGTGGCAGGGTAGCATGTGGAACACTTAGCTTTTCAGCCCAAGTCGGGCAGACCCTGACTATAGTAATGTAGATGAAAGTTGAATACTGATAACTTCTCCACCTCACTCCATCTAGCTGCGATTCACTGCTTACTTTACTGGTAATTTTCTTTGAACTGCTAGGAGTCCCCAGATTGGCCTTGTGGCCTTCTTTCTCTATTGTCTAACAACCAACTGTCCACTTTTCTTCAAACTGCTAAGGGCCTCCAATTTGACCTGATGGCCCTCTTTTTTAAGTGTCCAATGACCAACTGCTCACTGCTGACTTTTCCATAAACTGCCTTCTCCAACCCACTGCTTCTGCTGAATATATGGGGTTTGACTTCCAGAAAAAAGATCCTGCTTTTCCACCCATTACTGAAGACTTTTAAAAGATGAGATTCTTTGCTGCTGACCTGATCATACTAATGCCAAAAACTTCAGTTTATTATAGGCATGAAAAAATAACCCTTTGATTTCCATCAAGAAATCATTCTCTTTCTATTCTATCATGTAACTTTTAAAATTTGCCAACCCAATTTGTTTAGTTACCACTTTAATGCTATTATACACACACATCCATGTACATGCATATACATACTCATACAGGTATGCTTGCACCTATATAGATATACATTACACCCATACACATTTAAACAGATACACTCACACCTATACACATATGCATCATTGCACCTAAAATATATGCATGTGGGGACAGAAGAGCTTATAGTGTCATAATACAATAATTTTGATATAACTGCTATGATTATTATTATTAGTGAATTCACCCCACATAACGCAGCTTTGCACTAGGTCCTATAGGTGGCTTAGTCACTTAGTGACAGGTTCACTATGCTAACAGACTTGGCCAAAAGTTTCATATTTTAAATATTAGAAAATAAATCTATCTTATGAAATTACAAGATATTTGGATAACCAAAGCTTTGGTTGTTTTGCACAAAAATACCAGACTCTTTTTTTTTTTTTTTTTTACATAGATAATAACATAGACTCACATCAAACATTTTGTCATACATATTATCTATTATAACCTTTATCTATTATCATTTACTTTTTACCTGGTATCTTGTACCTTTTATACATTGCCCTTTACCTTTTTACTTTTTTTATTTATCCATTCCTGTAGATAACTTGGCCATTAGGAGAAAAAAAGTTACAAAATTTCTCCTGACAGAATAAACCACTTTGTTTATATATATATATATATATATATATATAATATATATATATATATATATATATATATATATATATATATATATATATATATATTTAAGCAGAATTTCTTCGTTAATGCAAATTTCATTAAACATAATAGACATTTTATGTCTACATATTTTCTTCTGGATCCGTTCGAATTCCTGTATTACTTTTATCGTATTCGGGGGGAATTGAATTATGTATTGTCCATAGCTGTATGCATCCCTAGTACTTTCTGCCCGATTTGGGCCATCATCAGGGGAGGATCTATTACAAAAGTGATGTAACTTTTGTCTTAGCTTATTACTACTGTGTAAGGGCGTCTTTGCCGTTGAAGATTATGGCGTTTGCTTTTGAATGTAATTCTATAATTAGTGCCAGTAGCTAAAGACATTTAAGTACATTAGCACTGGTTTGAAAATTAATTCTATTAAGTCTTGGTTGCAGAAAATATGTAGACATAAAATATCTATTATGTTTAATGAAATATATATATATATATATATATATATATATATATATATATATATATATATATATATATTTCGAGAGAGAGAAAAATTACTTTTTTTTTTTTTTTTTTAATATAGATGGGAAAAGTTGTGGCTTTGGTTTTATCCAATTTACCAACATCCAAAATGCTAACAAAGCAGTTCAACAAATGAATAAAAAAGAAATCCAAGGTAAGTTAATACTTTTAATTTCTTTTATTTTGAACTCTTTCCAGTCAAAGTCTTGACCCATTAAAATCTATGATTGGAAAAAGGTGGTGGGGTGTTCTGCTTACTTCATTTTACTGGTCTTTTCTCAAAAAAGAGTTCCTAAAGTATCCCCCAGTTATTTGGTGGGCTAACTTTTTCCCAGACACCATAGACTACAATATTTGTTTCTGACCAAATGCTATGATAATGTAGCATTAACAGGGTATGATAATGCTTCAGGTTAGGCCAAAAGCTTACTTTTTTGATTATGGTCATACCCACAACTTTCACAAGCCTAGATAGGCATGGGTGCTGTTGGTGACACATTGATATGACTGAGATTTTCCAGCATCTCAATGCTGGTTAAGTGTACTTTTGATGGCCATTCAGAATTGAAACATCATTTCCAAAAAACAAAATGCCACATTTCTAGGTAAAATATGATTACCACAAAAAGACCAGTTCTATTATTCTGATTATATCAAATTGATAGCAGTAATAAATATAGTTAACAGTTTCCAGCCCCTTCACTTTACAAAAGGCTAAATCACATTTTACACAATAAGTTGATTTTAAAACCATTGGGGAATGTGGATCATTGTAACTGATACATCCATCTTCCTCAGATGTTACAACAATAAAGATAAAGACAAGAGCTTAAATTATGAATAGAATAACAAGATATCTAAGAAGATGGTTTTCTCTAAAGTGTTCAAAGCAACAATGTTAAAGTAACCTGTATTTTTTTTAAAGATATTTCATTTATTTCCTCATGCCTGTGATTTCTAACAATTACCAAATTTTGTCCAGTAAATTCTAATTCTACAAAAATTACTTGACTTACCATCACCAGTTATAATATACTTTGTTGAGATGCATTTGTTGTCATGCTTCCAATTAAATCTTTATCAGATGCTTTAGTGTGATACTACTGTAGGTTAGGCTTTTGATTGGTGTTTTTGACGATGACCATAACCACAACTTTCACAATGCTTGATAGGCATGAGTAGTATCAATGACACATTGGGATTTTCTACCATTGCAATGGTGATCAAATCTGCTTTTGACAGCTTGGAATGAACATGGATTCACCCTTGAAATTGGGAAACTTGTTCCATAGGTTTATCACACAATATTCAAAGAAGTGTTGCCTGAAATTTGCGAAACGAGCAATGTTATTGTGCCAAGAAGACTTGGTGATGTTATGACAAAAGGTCTGTTGGTATTGTAGAACATGAGTGTACTTAAATATTTCAATCATATCAACTCTGTCCCTCCTGTACTGCATACATGGTATCTTCAGTCTTGCTAGTTTCTCTTATGTGTAGTCAGTGTTGGTACAAGCTTTGTTGGTCTCTGTAAATCTTCTTTGATTAGATCTTTGTCTTTTTGTATTATGATTTCATTTATATAATATATATATATATATATACTAACTATACCCATGGAAATTGTATACATAATAAGTGCACAAATTTAAAATATGACATTCTAGAATTTTTATTTTAAATTCAGAATTTATGTATTGATAGCATATATACCTAACAAAAATAAATAAAATATAACCTTACAATAGCAAAAAAAAAAACAATGGATGCAAAAGTTGAAAATTTAGTTTTGTAACATAAGTAGCTTGCATATAGATGTAAATGTATCTATCTTGTTTTTGTGAAAAATTATTATTTTTAGAGGTGGTTGGTTTGATTTATAATAAGGCTAACACTGTTGGTTTTGAGGTCAAAATAAATAACAATATTATCACAGTTAAAATAATTATGAAAGCTATCAACAAAACCATCACTTAAAAACAGATTGAAAATGAATAAAATATATTCATTTATTTTCAGTCTAATTTTTTTATAGACAATTTTTAAAGTAAAATATACTAATTAACTAACCTCACTACCTTTGTCAAATCATATAGCTGCTCAGAAAATGGTTTGAGGTAAAAAGAAGTTTGCTTTGTCAGCAGGGCTTAGAATACATTGACTGTATCCCCTGCTGAAAGGTAAAAGCCACCTGCTCCCCCAAAAAAGGATGTCCAGAATATGACACTAAACTACATCTGATGGTGAGGTTCCAGATCTGGGAGTGTTAAGTACCCTTTATTACTCCCAGGTCTACTCTGACCCATTTATGGGTTAAATAGATTTGTTTAAAAATTATTCATATTTGATAGAACTGCTAAAAAAACAGAATTCTTTAGAAACATGATTCCTTAACCTTTAGACATAAAATAACTCTAGACAGGTTGACATGCTGTTAAAATCAAGCAGAAGGAAGTGATTGTTTTGATGATACGATTTTATGTACTATCAAGACTTGAACAAACAGACAGGCATGCCAGGTTTTCATATATATATATATATAATGTACATTATAGAAAATGACAGACAAGGATTTAGTGTTTAGTTTTTTATTTGGCTATTTAGGCTCTGTTAGACCTCAGTTTTTAAACTGCCTACAATCACACTTGCAACATCTCGTTTGCCAACAAGAAAAATTGAATTAAAAGCTAAGCCCTAAGTCCTTGTCTGTCATTTTCAGTAAAATGTGTCTATAAGAGAGGACCTGCTGCCTAAATATTCATTTCTTATATGCCAGTAAATATTATATCCTCCAATATCTTGATATAAGAATTAAAATATTTCTACCATTCTCATTTTATTATTGTGACTGTATTATTTAAAAATGAAAACTTGTCCTCAAATCAATTTTTTTCTTTTCTTTTTTCCTCCTCCTATTTCTCTTCAGGTCGACCAGTTGTTGTGGATTGGTCAGTTCCCAAATCTGTGTTCTTACAGACAAAACAAAAATCTGAGGAAACAGGTTGGTAAAACAATCCTAGTGATTTTTTTGTTATTAATTCTTGAATAATTAATTCCTAACTTGATTCTAAAAATTTTCTTTTGATACAAATACATCCATGTTGTATACTAACTTAAAGCAGTAATTACCTGGTATATTTTTCAGTGAAATAGTTTTCAAAGTATTTCCAATCTTCAAATCTTATAAATCTTCAGTAAATCAACAACTCTGATCCAAGAGCTGAAATGCCAATCTAGATGTAAATAATCCTATCTTTTTTTAGCTATCATGCCAGTATGTGTGTATAATTTTTTCCCCTTTTTTCAACACTTACAGAGACAGAAAAAAAGAAAGGAGAAAGTGATGGTAGCATATCCAGTGATTTATCTGATGATGGTGAGGAGGAGGAGGAAGATGATGATGATGATGGTTCAACTGACAAAGAGGATGACGAAGATGGGGAGGATGAAAGCACAAGTCTTTCTGATTCTGGTACTGATGGTAAATAAGATTTCTTTTATATGCAAAGTGCCATACTCTCTCTCCCTATCTACTTATAACAGCTGTGTTTATTGCATGAAAATTAAACTATTTTATGAATAAATGTTTATCTTCTTAAATCGTTCTATAATTCTCTCAACCTGAAAAAGACAAAAAACATTTGTATAAAAAATGTCCCCATAGTTTATCAGTTTCAAATTTTGTCAGGCTTTTTTTTTCATTTTTCAATTTGAACACTTAAAGTGTCATCTTATATAAGTCAAATATATGGTTGTATGTGGCCTGTCTGGTTAATCTCCCATCATAACTGAAATGTTATAATGGATTGATCTATATTAAGTATCTTTACAAAGCTGAGAAAAAAATAAAACTGGGAATAGCAATGAAAATTGACTAAAATTGGGTCACAGAACCACTTTGAAAAGTGATTTTTTTTAGCTCTGTTGACAGGGCTTAGAATATGCTACCTGTATCATCTACAGAGGGGTAAGACCTTCTCCCACAAAAAGGACTGTATGACACTAAACTGCATCTGGTGCTGAGGCTCCAATTCTGGAGAATGTGGAGTACTTCTTCTTTGCCATTATTCCAAGGTCCACTCTGACATGGAGTGGTAATACCTGTTAGGGCTTCAGCAATGAGTTAAATTGATCTATTTGAAAATTATTAGCATTGTATAAGAATACTTGAAACTATAAAATTTTATACAAACAAATCATTATAGACAAATAAAAGTGCAAGTTGAGAAAAAATGCAATTGAACATTGAAAATATTCTTATGATTACAATCAAACATTTACAAATTAATCAAATTTTCACATTAGATAAACCATTGATTTGTCATTAAACAAATAAACCAAACTAGATACAATATTGAATGGTACTGAATACTTTTTCTTTTTTTAATTTTATAACATTTGTTATGCAAGTTGAAGTCATGGACAAAATCTCTCTGCAAAAAACGAATACACCCTCATCTTAGTAAACAAGTCACTGATTTTATATATATAATCAATGACTTGTTTACTAAAATGAGGGTGTATTTGTTTCAAGCCACTGATTTTTATATATATATATATATATATATATATATATATATATATATATATATATATATATATATACTTCATTATCATTTTTTTAATGAAGAGTCTGAGGATCCAATTTTTTAAAAATACATTAACTGTAACAAATCCTGCTTACCCATTCATATAAAATTCAATAGGTATCCATTCTGATTCTAGGTAGATCCCACAGGTACTCTAATCCTATGCATAAGTGCTAATCTATAAATATATATATATATTAAGACCAGACCTGATATTGCACTCTGATAACACAAAGCAGTGCATTATTTGGGAGCTGACTGTGTCATGGGAGGAATATATTACTCTCGCTAATGAGAGGAAGAGGTCCAAATACCAAGAACTGGTCGAACAATGTCAACAAAAGTCATGGAAGATTCATTATGACCCCGTAGAAGTTGGTTGCAGGGGCTTTGCTGGACAGTCTTTGGGCAGAGCCCTAGCATAAATTAGTATAGTCGGGGCAGCTAGAGTGAGAGCACTGAAGGACATTACCAACACAGTTCTGAAGGCGTCAAAGTGGATTTGGCTTAAGAGATCAGAGCCATGGAAGAAAAAAAGAGGACGATGGAGGAGCTTAAAGAATTAAGACTAGGAGACACATTACAAACCATAAATGTATAATGAGTTAATACTAAGTTAGGATAGTCGGAATGTCAGGGGGAGGGGTTGAGAATAATTGGCGGTTGGGAGGGGGGATAGATTTTTATTTTTTTAATAATCCGTTTTTTTTTTGTTTTGTTTTTTTTTATTTTATTTTATTTTATTTTATTTATTTTTATTATTTTTTTCTTCCTCGCATACTGGTTATGGTCCGCTACAATTTAAGGTTATAATTTATTTGCCAGCGGTCACAAGCAGTTTTAGGTAATTGATTGAAACCTAATTGGAAATAGTTCATGGGACGAGGGGGGGGGACTGGAAATAGGTTCGAAATAGTAATAAATTAGAATGTAAGGAGTTGAATAGAGTAGCGTTTTTTTTTTTTGGTTTTTTTTGTTTTTTTTTGAGAAATATGCATTAGATTGGTAATATGAGCATAGATTAATGATAAACGGGGAGGGAAATTTTGGCAAAAAGCATGAGCTAATAATCTCGTGAGCCAAATAAACAGGATTTTTTTTTTTTTTTCTGCGAATAGGGGTATAAGGTAAGAGTTAAAGACTGACTGAATAGTTTTGAGTGGGGGCTTAATTCATGTTAGTTTAGAAGTATTAGTATAGGACAGATTTGGCAGGAGATTCGTGTAAGTCTAGTGATGTGTAAATCATGGACAGGGATGAGTATTGAAATAACATCTTACCTCGGTACCGATTCCGGAAGTAGCCGGGCGAAACCGGATGAGGTAAAGATGGTGTTATATAGCAGAGGAGTGTGGAATGCCCTGTTTTCATTGGCTGTTTACTAAAAGACAGATGTCTATAAGAACGACCAAAGTCCGGCCTTTTTATGTTATTTTTTTTTTCTTTGCTTTGGTAGAGACACGAGCGTAGCACGTCGCGATCATGGAGGCGGCTTGGCTCTTTCAGAGTCAAGCCGGGGTTACTGTCGGAGCTGATATGATGCAGAAATAACCCGAAATCGGCAATGAAGACAGCACATCACTGAAGACCTCCCTGATGCATCTAAGATGTATGATTGAAATGAAAAATATAAGCTCATCACATTTTATGAATATACTAGGCTAATATAATTTTTATATGAAGAAAGAAGCTATTAAGATTTTGTTTTATTTCTCGTTGTAGACTTGTTGTCAATTTGTCGATTTCACTGCTGCTTCAAAATGTATTTTTATTTTATTTCAACTGATTATTGCTCTACATTATTCATTTTAGAATCTGAAACTACATCAGGAACTGCCAGTTCTCTCAGTGAATCAGATGAAAGCGATTCTGAGGCTCAAAGTGAACAATCTGATGATGATGATGTTTCAGAAGATTCTGAAGATGATGATGATGAAGACGATGATGATTCAGAAGGAGAGGACATTATTATGGAAGATGATATTGAACCAAACAAGAAAGATGCTAAAAGTAAGATTTTTTTTATCGATTCTTGTATTTGAATACATTTTCTTAACTATTGCTTCTTTATTCTCAGAATATTTTGTATTGTCCAGTCATAGTTTGATATTTATCTTTATGCTTGCAACTGTATATATATATATATATATATATATATATATATATATATATATATATATATATATATATTCACATACACACACACACACACACACACTGCTTTTCCTATACATACAAGCATATGGTAAATTTTGTTTTATAAATTAGGCACAATAAGTGATTAACAATAATAACTAATAATAGAATAGAACAATCGTAAGACTATGTTATTTTTTGGTGTATAGAAGCTTTATTCTTATCCTAAATGTTAGTCACCAAAGTTATTTCTTTTCTTGATTAAATTTCAGCTTTTCCCTTAAAAGAAAAATTTTATAGTTTTTCTTTGTCATATCCAAATTATATTTGCATTTTATGTAACCAGTTACATAAAAGGTGGAATTTATTAGATTTATAAAAACTTGTCTTTCTTCTAATGATACAAAGCAAAACAGTAAATTCTGATAGTAGTTGGAGGGATGAAATAATGTTCATATTTTAATGCCAACTGCATTTGAACCTGGTATATATAGTCAAGATTTTGGCTTTTTTTCATCACTGCCCACTGACTTTACCTGTACACCTCTACTCTCCCACTGATCTTCATTTAATGATTTTCTTTATGAACAAACTAATTAGATAGTGAAAAATATTAAAAATTAAATACAGATTTCCTCTCAAAAAAAAACATTTGTTTTAACAAAATTCAACATTAAAAATCAGGTGTGAAAAGTATTGTCAGGGGTCATGAAATTAAAACAAGTATTACAAACAAAATGTATAATATTGACAGATATAAATAAATCTACAGGGATCGTTCAAAAGATTCTAAGCCTTGCCCATTTTTTCAATTTATGGTACACCTCTCACTGTTGCATGGACCTCACCTGCACAGAAATTAAGATAGAAATCTGAATTAGTTTCATATGGAGAAAAATGTTCCACAGTGGCTCTTTCTTGGTGAAGCTTAGAACTTTTTGAACGACCCTCATATATATATGATTTTTTAATATCTGATAAAATTCTATTTCTCTTATTCCAGTCAGTAAGAAACCATCTGGTCCACCCCGAAAAAGTGATGTTGAAGAAGGTCGGACATTATTTGTCAGGTAATTATTCACTCATTATCTTTTCAAGATCAAGATTTTTTTTTATTGTTTTGTTTTAGGGGGTAGATGCTGTCTCTAATATCCTCAAATTTTTAACCTGATCTTTGTTGATTTCATAAATGTTTCCTCTTCACTTTGTCAGCGAGGCTGAGAATATACCGTTTCCCCTGCAGAGGGAAATCTCCTATGGGTGTCCTAGGTATGACACTAAACTATATCTGAGGGTGAGATTCCTATTCTGGAGATCTGATAACTGTGGAGTTCTCCTTCATTGTCATGACTCCCAGGTCCACTCTGACCCAAAGTGGTAATACCTATTAGGGTCTCATCGATGATTCAAATAGAACTATTTGAAAATTATTGATATTTGATAGAACCATGGGTTAAAAAAAACTCTTACAAAACAACTATACAAAAAACATAAATATGAACATACAATGAATGCATTCCTTAACCTCAAGGCATAAAATAACCCAAGACAGGTTGACATGCCATTAATAGTTCTCTTTTTTTTTCTTTTCTTTGTTCTCTCTCCATTCTGTTAATGACTTCTCTGTTTGACTATTTTCTCTGGAAACAGTTCTTATTACTTTGCAAAATTGAGATATTTATATATTTTTCACTTGTATTTATAGTCAGTATTTGATCCTGAGTAAAAGTCAGAATTTCAAATGCTTACTTTACTTGTAAGATTGATGCAACATACTCTTTCAATCCTCCATTTACATAAGCTATCTTTGTGCCGGGCTAAGCTATGGTTATAATGTGTCGGTTTTAAACATGGTGAAATGAAAGCAAACCATATGATTTGGTCACATAATTTATGTATATGTATCATTACATACCTATGAGTATAAAACATTTTAGCTAGATACAAGCAAAAATAAGTGAAGTTAGATTTTACTCCTGTCTTGATCATTCAGTCAGGTGGTCAGATGATTTTCAAATAAGGAAACCTTATCTCTAGCTCAACTTCATCCTTCTCTCCACCCTATAATTCCAATGACTGAATTCGTCATTATCTACTCTGCCACTAAGGAAATCAGCATGGCCTAACCATCAAACCCATTTTATTACATTAGCAATCTATTTCTGGTTGCTAAATTGGGAGTTGCCCTTTGAAATGTTTCCAATGTAACTTTTTTTAAGGTTAGCTATATTTAAAATCTAGACCCTCTTGTTGAGAAATGAGGTGGTGCACAAAAATATATTTGGGCTTTTCTTACTAAAAATTCATACATTCATGAAACCCATTTATCTTCTCATCATTTTTTTTCCTATTGATCATTAGTACCAAACCAAGCATCAACATATCTAGCAATATAACAGATTATTATATGTATTCACCAATCTCTTCAGGAGAGTTCCCTTGGTGTAATGGTAAACATGCTGGACAGCAAGTTATACTATTACATCCACTTTTGGACTAATACCCTTGGGAAAAGTATGCATTCTATTATCCCACTGGTTATGTTAAATAGTACCAATCCTCTTGTCCAGTCGGCTGGGGCTGTAGAATACACCAACTGCACCTCTGCAGCGGGGTAAGACACCCCGCCAACGAGTGCCAGGATATGACACTTAACAATCTTATGGTGAGGTTCCAGTGATGCTGGAGCTTTGAGGAATGTGTAGCACCTTTTCATTGCCATTGCTCCCAGGTCCACTCTGGCCCTGAATGGTAGCTCCTAATAGGGCTCTCTCTATGGGTTAAATAGAACTAACTGCATACTTATGCTAAACTGAATTGTTTGAATTAGAACTGTTTGACTAAACTGAATAGCTTGAAATAGAAATCTTATTGACAATTAAACTGTACTTACATTTAAACTGCATGCTTATGCTAAACTGAATTGCTTGAAGTAGAACTGTTTTTGACATTGAAACTGTATTTACGCTAAACTGAATTAATTAATGTAGAACCGTTTTGACATTTGACTGTGTGTAAACAAAATCTGTACTTATACTAAACTGAATTAGCTGAATTAGAACTGTTTGAATAAACTGAATAGTTTGAAATAGAAATGTTTTTGACAATTAAACTGTGTACTAATGCTAAACTGAATTGTTTGAAATAGAACTATTTGCATAAAAATGGATTTGGCATTGAATAACCTACAAAGGTTGATATGCCATAAAACCCAAACAACCAACCACTACTGCTCTTCTACAAGGATCACTTTGGCATTAAATAGCCCACAAAGGTTGATATGCTATCAAACAAAGAAACCAAACAAAACCAATCTCTCCACACAAGCAGAAGATACAAGTTTAATTTTTTAAGCAGAATTAAGGTTTGAATTCAGAATTTTTCTTCTCCAAGATCAATTGCTATACCAAGTTTACTAGTCTGCTCTACTATTTACTTAAGAGAGAATAGTTGAATGTATAATTTTCCCAAGGGTATTAATACTTGTCCAGGATTTAAACTTGGATTGC
This sequence comes from Sepioteuthis lessoniana, assembly GCA_963585895.1. Classification (NCBI taxonomy): domain Eukaryota; kingdom Metazoa; phylum Mollusca; class Cephalopoda; order Myopsida; family Loliginidae; genus Sepioteuthis; species Sepioteuthis lessoniana. The sequence goes on along the minus strand of OY757937.1, from coordinate 24,724,927 downwards.
CATGTCTATTTCCATTATACCACAAGCACCAAAGTATTAAGCGGGTTTGTTGGTGACAGAGTTTTTAAGTTCATGCTCTTTTCTAGCATATGATTGAATATGGTTTGAATTGAAAGCATACCATTTATTCAAGTTCCAATGTCTAACTTGTCATTTTTTTATGTGTTTTGAAATATGGCAGACACAACATGATGACCTGTAAAAATTGTCCTCAGAATAAGTCTTTTAATAATTTTCAGAAACGTTCCCTTCCAATGCTCTCAGGATGAATTAGGCAACTTATTTACTGAATATGGACCGATCAATTATTGTGTGATGCTCAAAGACGAATCTGATGTTCCCAGAGGTAAAATTTCTATTGTTATTTACATTCTATTTTCATTTTCTCAAAAGTATATAAAAAATTTTTTTCATTGTGTTCACACATTCACAAAAGAAATATATATATATATAATTTTTTTTTTTTTTTTTTTTTTTTTCAAATTTAATTTACACATTCACAACAGAATATTTCTTTTTCATCAAATTCACACATTCATGAAAGAATATATATTTTTTAAATCTAATTCACACATTCATAAAAGAACATGTATTTGTTTTATATAGTTTATCCATTTACAAAATGATTTTTTTTAATTCGATTTATTTATCTATTCATAAAGGCAACCAAAAGACTCATGTTCAGCTCGAGTATTAGGCATATGGGTTTGCTCAAATTTATGATCAAATTATAAGATTTGCATATTCTACAAGAATATTATCAATCAAGTGCCCCATTCATAAAGTATTAATCATCATCATGTCGTACTGGTAGCACGGATATCCCTGACCCTCTCTCGCCACTTTTCCCTATCGTTCATCGCCTCTAGCAGGTCTTCTGGCCTACATCCCATATCCTCACATAGTTGCTGAATGTATGTTCGTGCTGGTCGTCCTGCTTTTGCTTGGCCATATGTGGGGGTCCATAAGAGTACATCACTTAAAGAATTAATATGTGGCTTTTTTTAGCACCTTGTATATTATTCTATATGAAATGCAAACAATGCATTTCAGATAACACTAATATCCTTGGAAAAGGTATGAATCCAACTATATTCCTCCAACTATAGGTAAATAATAGGGCAAACTGAGCTCTTTAACCAATCTAGGAGAAGGAAAACTCTGAATTCAAACCATTCATAGATCTGGAGAAGGATGGGCTCTGCTAGTTTACTTCTGCCCAAGACATGCTGCATGATTAGCACACCCATGACTAAACCAGGTTACGAGACCAGTAATGATGATGATTAAAGTAATGAGAATTTAAATTTATCAACCTTGCACCTCACTTGACAACTTATTTCAGATTCAATTCAAAGTGTCTTGAAAGTATAACTTTCATTTTATATGTATTTACCCGCAACCTGTCCACTACAAACAGGGTGCAATGAAAGAGGTCAATTTTTAAGCAGAGTACAGCTGGTTTGAATTTAGAATTTTCTTAGACTGATTATCATACCAAAATTAAAGAGCTCTTTTTGATACAATGGGTTAATGACTTTTGATTTTTAATTAAACTGAGCTTATATTTTATTCTCATTAGTTAAAAAAAATGATTTAGCTTGAGCCTGTTTAGTTGGCCAGTTGACTAGGGCTGTAGAATACACTGAATGCTTCTCTGAAGAGGGGTAAAAAAAAAACCCCCCATGATTGAGTGTCCTGGATATGACACTAAACTATCTGATGGTGAGGTTCCAGTAGTGCCGGAACTTTGGGAGATGCGGAGTTCTCCTTCATTGCCATCACTCACAGGTCCACTCTGGCCCGGAGTTGTAGCACTTGATAGGGTCCTATCTTGGGGTCAAATAGAACTAAACTGTGTACTTATGCTAAACTGTATTGCTTGAAATAGAAGTGTTTTGATGTTTAACTGTTTGTAAACAAAAACTATACTTATGTCCAATAACCCGAAAGGGGTTGATACACTGTAAGACAAAACCACCAACCAACCAACTTGAGCCTGTTGAGTGGATAAGATAGATATATACCTACTATCACAGCCAGTGGTTAGTGTTTTTTTTTTTCAGTCCAAGAGAAAACTAGGATCTGGAAAGTCAATTTTCATAGAGTAGCGGTGTCGTAGGGTTATATTCCACAGTAATAACTAAAAAGAGATCACATAATTTATACATATACAAGTTTATTAAGCGGAATACAATTCTGTTGTAGTTAACAAAATCCAATTAATTTATTTGTGAATAAAATGTTAATTAATTACAAGCTGATTGATCCTGTGATATAGTAAATGGCACGATGAAACATTGATGTGTTGGAATTACTTGGTAATGCTCATCTCCTCTCCAACTAAAATGAGACATAATACTGGATTACATGGTACCCAAGAAACAATTCCTGATTTCATTATATTCTTGTGATCTTGATCATTAGGGCTTTTCATGTTTGTTTGGGTTTTATGGTATATCAACCTTTGTAGATTATTTAATGCCAAATCCATTTTTATACAAATAAACAGTTCTATTTCAAACAATTCAGTTTAGTACACAATTTAAATGTCAAAAACATTTCTATCAAGTGCTAACACTCTAGGCCAGAGTGAACCTGGGAGCGATGGCAATGTAGAGGTGCTCTGCATTCCCCAAGGCTCCAGCATTACTAGAACCTCACTATCAGATTGTTTAGTATCACACTTGGAGGTGGGGGATCTTATCACTCTGCAGAGGTGTAGTTGGTGTATTCTACAGCCCCAGCTAACTGGGCATGACTTTTCATGTTAGCTCTAAATGGATTTACTTAGCAATGCTTATCTTCTTTCTAATACAAGACAGATAGTAGTGGGTTACCTGTTGCAGAAAGAGGCTCTAATTTGATTTTCATGTTCTTTCAATCTACTTCTTTCTGTTGATAAATTGTAATATGCTTTATCCCCTCCTGTGAATAAATAGTTTTTGAGTCATCTTTTCTTTTTCGTTGATTAAAACAAATAAATTGTCTGTAAACAGTTTTTCTATTTTTCATGCAGGAACTGCGTTTGTTCAGTTTGTCAAAAAAGTAGATGCAGAAAAATGTCTGGAAAGTAACAACCAGGAATCAGGCGTATGTAAAACTCTTTAAATCTTATTCTTTTAGTCATGTAATTATTTTTACAGGGTTTTGTATTGTTTGTACATTTATTTTTATTTTATGGGAGGGGAGTAACACATCTCATATTTTAAAACACCCTTTATAAAAACCTTGGAAATATACTGTCATCTTCTTTAAGAGAATCAATATAAAAATCTTACAAATTCAGGGGTAAAACCTCATATAGAAAAATAATTTTTACAGTTGAACCACTTATCTGACAATACTTGGCTTTTAGCAGTTGAATGTCTACAGGCAAACAGGGATTAGTCATACATGCCAAAACTTGAGAATTTGATCCTAACTGTGTTCTATTATTGTGACCATGTATGTATTTACCCAACCCCTCCAATACTGGCAGGATGTGACACAAGGTCAATTTTTAAGTGGAGCACTGCTGGTTTGAATTTAGAGTTTTCCTTCTCTTAGACTGGTTACTTAACCAAAGATAAGGAACCCATTCTGTCCTGTTTACCCATAAGTGGGAATGGAGAATGGATGGTTCATGCCTTTCTCAAAAGCATTAGTGCGATGTGAAATGCAAACAGCCTTGTTAAGAATTTGAACTAGCTTGCCAATATGCATGCCTACTATGACCATAAAGCAGACAATATCGACCCGCAAGTAGGTTTTGCCATGTGTCCATCATCACATGAAATGTATTACCTTTGTTCCATTACAATTGGTACATTTGTTTGTAAATTTCTTACATTAAATCAATAGTTCTCTACCATTTTTTGTTGATAGACCTCTTCTAATTTGTAATATATCTTTGTGGCTCCATCAAAGCCATTATTGAAAAGAATATATATGTTCTAATATTTTCAATTATTCTAAAATAAATATGAATTGAAGTTACTTTTGTGGCTCCCATTTATTTATCATATGGCCTCCTCAAAATTGGGACATAGCCTGAGGGTGTATATAACCTCCAGCTGAGAACCAACATATAAAATGTAACAACTACTTTGAAACAGAAGTAATACTAAGTTAGTCATAAAAATAACCTCTGATGAATTTTTCTGACATTTTCCATTCCAATAAAAAATAGTCTTTATGTAGAGACCTGCTTTAACCCATTTATATTTCCTCACTTATTTAACTGCTCTATTGAATGTAAATGAGACAAAATTAACCCTTATTAATTTCAATAATAATCTATGAAACTCTCAATCCCGACAACAAATGAACACGGCGACACAAGTTCAAGTACTGGACGAGACTGATTGCATTTCACATAGCACTAATACCCTTGGGTAAGGTATGAATCCAATTATTCTCCCTCCAGCTATGGGTAAATAGTAGGACAGACTAGGTTCTTCAGCCTTGGTTAGGCAACTAGTCTAGGAGAAGGAAAACTCTGAATTCAAACCTGTTAAACTCCGCTTAAAAATTGACCTTGTGTCATATCCTACCCGAGCGGAGGGGTTGGATAAATAGGACAAAACTTGATTAGCAAAATTAAAAGTTTTGTATTTCATTTAGTAAAAATAAAGAATAGAACCATCCCAAATCGGGATTTAAAAATAAAAAATATTTTTTATTTGTTGTTTGTATTTTTGATCCATTTTCTGACTCCTTAAACTTTGCTGAGATTATTCTAATTCAGAATTAATAGGAAATTTTTTCATTTTTAATCCTGTTTCTTATTAATTCTTAAAATGGCCATTCCTTCTTTGGTGAATTCATAACCATATTCAGGAACCTGTCTTAAAAATGTAAAAATAATTGATATGAATTCATGTCACATTTCACTCTAAAGTTATGCTGAGATCCTTTGAAGCCAGTAATCGACTGACCATTATCTTTTTTTTTTCCTTTTGTATAGATTTATATCAAATTCACTAAAGAATTATATATTTTTTTTTAATATTAACATTTGTAACTGCCTTTTCTTTCTCTAAGATTTTGTTTACTTCAGAGGATTTTACTAGAAAATCCTTTTGTTGAATTATTTTGTTTAGGTAGGGAATAAAATAATTTTTAAAATGAATGGAACAACTTAAAAGAAAACAAAGAATTTGTTGCATAAAAATCTTCTCTTTTTTTTTTTTTTTTTGACAGTTAAGATCAAAGTTAAATAAATTGTAATTTTTAGCATGATAGCAATTTCAAAACAGCCATAAAACTTTTAGATAAATCTTACTTTTAGTGAAATATATTCTGTAAAATTGTATGAAAAATGAGTTTTAGAGAATTTAGTAGTAATTATAAGGAATTAAAAATTCCATATTAAATTTTTTTAGATAGATTTTTTTTTTTAGCTAGAATAGCTACTTCATTAGTAGATTCATAGAAAATGACAAAACCAACTTGATATGTGCTGTGTTACAGGTGGTGCACATATTAAAAACTTATCCATGAAATCACATTCCTTTGAATTTCTCATGCAAATTTTGATGAATAAATCTCATCACTCAGATATGAAATGATATCAATTTTTCTGAAACAGCTTGTATTGAAACTTTATTATCTCAAGTTAAATTTGTTGTGTGTAAGATTTGCAAAGACTTAAAATGTTTTACATTTTGCCCATTCATCTTCTTCAGTCTGGTGGAATGATGTTGAATGGACGTCAACTGCTTGTCTCCAAAGCATTGTCTAGAGAGCAGGTTATTAATTTAAAAAATTCCGCAAAAGAGGAGAAAAAAGATTCTCGAAATTTATACTTAGCTCGAGAAGGATGTAAGTATCAACATTATTTGTCAAATTTATGTTTCACTTTTTAGACATTGGCGATAAAATGAGTGATTCATTCATTCAAATTGAGAATTCTCATTCTAATCTTACCATAAGTGATTATTTCTGATATTGGAATGAACAGAATTGCTACTTTTTTTTTTCTTTTTTACTACATTCAAACAAATGAGCTCTGGCTCATTTCAAAATATTGTTACCTACAAATTATTTGCTTACAAATAATATATATGTATAAACAGGATTTGGCTTTAAATAACCCACAAAGGTTGATTTGCCATAAAACATAACCAATCAAAGAAATAAGATTTTTTAAGACAATAATATTAACTAACCCTACTATCTAGGAGAAGGAAAACTCTGAATTCAAACCAGCTTGACTTTGTCACATCCTGCTCATAGTGTTTCATATTATGCATTTATCCAACTCATAAATACATGCAGCTGATTACGAGATGTATTTGCCTTCTATCAGAACCATCTTACATCAAAATAGTCAGAACAGAATCTCATTGTAATTCAAAGACTGTCTATATTTATGAGTTCTTTGTTTTTTAAATGTTGATTTATGTTGATTTCTTGGTATTTTTCAGTGATAAGGGCTGGAATGAAAGCAGCTGAAGGTTTATCAAAAATAGATCTGAATAAAAGACTTAAGGTCGGTGCTATCTACTTTCATATGCTTTTATAATAGTGTTATGCTGAGTGTTTAATACCTTTCAAAGAATCACCTTAACACAAGAAGAACATTGTTTCCAAGACTTACAGAGATTGATTTCTAACCATTTAATGTGGGATGCCATTAAAAAAATTTGACCCTTTGTCAACAGAAATCATAAAAATGTCTCCCATTCTCTTATATATGCATACATACATGTGTGTTAAAGAATGTATGCCTACATTAACCAACACATTATTTTATTCTAAATAAAATTCTGCTTTAGAATTTTATATATATATATATATATATATATATATATATATATATATATATATATACATACACACAAGTGTGTCCAAAAAGAAACTGAGCTTTTTTAAAAACAAATTTATTGCTTTAACTGACAACTTCAAACTCGTCCCAACCAAAACTTTTCCAGTTTTCAAATTCATTCCAGTTTTGTTTTTGTTTTTCTTAATTTAAAACATTGTTCTTCAAGTTGTCTGAATTTCTGAGACAAAGCTTGATGATTTTTATCATTCAGGGTTTTGGACTGTTGTCTTCATCTTTATTGCTATATTCACAATGTTTTGGCCTTCTTCATGTGTTTCTTGTTTCTATTTATCTCTATACTTGGTCTACCAAGTAGAAAGGTGAATACAATATGGGAACCAATAATCAAAAATGTTAGATAAAAAAAAATGTGTAATATGTGCTCAGGTAAAAATCATATATAATAGTAGTAATTTATTGTGATGTAAAAACATTGAGTTTATTAGTCCCAAAAATTCACTCTGACTGTTCAGCAGGACACATAGCATAAGGGTTATAGACGTTGGTTCCTTCAGCTTCTAAGTGACAATCATCTGGAGGTTACAGGTTCAATCCTGACTGCAGGTGAGTAAGAATACAGAAATACTTAACACTTGTATCCACTTATGATTAACAGAATCAGAGCAAGCAACTCCTATGTATTAAATAAAGGACATAGTTTAAAGTTCCATGTAGGCTTCTGAGATCAAGAAAAAACATCTGAGAAGGCCGGGGGACATATTGACTAAAACATGAATATAACAATAAAGATGAAGACAATAGTCTGAAAACCCTGCATTGTAAAACTTGTTCTTCAAGATCTATCATTGTTTTTCCCTGTTAGCAGAACCTTAAATATACCAATTACATTCCTTGAAGGGAGTGTAAGATCCACTCTACCATGAAGTGTATTTGGTGGTGAGGCTCCAGTTCTGGAGCTCTGAAAAGTGTAGAGTCACCTCTTCATTGCCATTACTCCTAGGTCTACTCTACTAGAGTGGTAATACCTGTTTGAAAATTTTAAGTATTAGATAGGAATGATTTAAACCATATAACTATGGTAAATTGTTTGTATTAAGAATAGTTACTTGAAGCTAAAATTGTTTACAAAGGATTAACTGGTCTATTGGGTAGAGTGTTCACTAATGGCCTGGGTGACGGGGCTTCAATACCCGGTTGTCGTACCAAAGACTCAAAAAATGGTACTTGATGCTGCCTTGCTTAACACTCAGCATCATAAGGTACAGATCAAGGGTAAAGTGGAGCAATCCAAGAAAAGGAGTAGTGCTCTCCCCAACACCTTGGTATAGTAGCTAATGAAAAGGGAGCCTTCGGATCACCCTTCACTACAGACGCCAACTTTACTTTTTTACTTTATTATTATTTAGTTAGTTGAATCAATATAAATGCTTGCAAAAAAAAGACCTGATTTCAGCATTAATTTACCCAACAATGATTGACATACCATAAAGCAACCAACCAACATTGTGTGATGCAGTTTTTTTTGGGGGGGAGGGGTCTTTTTGATACAAAACGTCAAGGTTATTGTCTCATTATTTCAGTCATGAACTTGCTAAAACATTTCATTGGCATATAGTTTTAAAAGATTGGTTACTTTTTGGGCATGTACAATATATCTCATTACACTAAATAGCAATAATCTAAATAGATGTTGATTGTAATATCTGTACCCATGATAATTAAATATATTACCAAAAAAAGATTAAAAGGTAGATAATCTGTAGATAATTAAGTTCTTATTTTGTACTTTTTTTATACTCTTTGAAATAATAACTGTTTTTTCTGAATATTTTGTTATAATTTTTAAAATTACCATGGATACAGATACTACACTGTGTTCCTTGGTATAAATGCAGAAGAGCAACACTTTAAAGCTCACATACTATGCAGATACTACACTCTGAATCTGGGCAGAAATGCCAATCCATATGTGAATACTCTTAAAAATTTTTAAAGGAACTTAAAGCATTTTTTTGTTTGTTTTTAACTCTGATTGGGTTTATTCATTTTAAATTTTTTTTTTTTTTGTATGCAGATTGAAATGACTAAACGTCAGAAATTAAAAGATCCCAACATATTTATTTCTCCCACAAGACTCTGTGTGCACAACATTCCTACTCAAGTGGATGATAAAGAATTGCAAAAAGTTTACCTGAATGCAGTAAAAGACAAAAGTGTCATCATTACTGAGGTATTTATATATATATATATATAGATTAACTTAATATCTTAGAATTGCAGCATTTTTATGTAGACTACTATTAGAAACGGTTTTACTGTACATGTGAAGAGAGGGAATGAACAAATACAAATAGGGGAAAAAAAGAAAGAAATATTTCGAAGTACATCAAATTCAACACATGATTAAAGGGTTAAAAAGTTTTTAAATGAAACATGATTGATAGATTTTAGTTCATTGGATTCTATTAATTTTCACTGTTTATATTGAATCACTAAAGGTCATCAGATAGCAAAATATGCCATTTCTGGCCAGAGTGGGAATAATCTTTGACATGAAGTACACAACAATTTTTGACCTCATAGATGGTAGAACACCCAAGATTAGATCCATGTTGGATGTTCATGAGTAAGTAGAGAAAAGGGACTATTCATTTGCAAAGATGGAAGAACAAGAAATACTGTGTAGAAAAGACTCTCAGAAAATAATCACGACTATTCCTTTAACCCTTAGAACCCAAGCTGCCTGTATTTGTGCCACTACCTAGAAGTAGATCTACTCTGGTAGCCTGAATTCCTAGTTTCTACATTGCTATTGCCTATAAAATGTTGTTAGAAAAAAAAGGGGAGGAAAAGGAAGAGAAGAAAAGAGCGAAATGTTGCAAATGAGTCTATTAAAATGAAAAAGGGGAAGAAGGGAAAAAGAAAGGGGGAAGAGAAAAAGAAAAAAAGGGGAAAAAAGAATGCCAAAATGCTGATCTTACACGTCTATTTAAAGAGTAGGGAATTAGAGAAAGGAAGTTCTGTCAGGAGAACCACAAGTTGATCGATTGTCGGGGGTCGTCCCAGTGAAAATATATGTTGGAAAAGAAAAGGCCTGAAACATTTGATGATCTGGGATTCCAACACTGATGAAATCTCAGCAGAAGTGACCATAATCAAGCCCAACACTGTGCGGTCCTAATATAATTTCCAAAAATAATAATGAAAGAGATATCAACACCTCGTCCTTTCTGCTCAAATATTTCAATTTTTTATTATTTTTTTATGTATATTTAAATGCCTATAGAATATTGTAACATGTTACTTAACAGCCGATAAAACTGTTAAATAATAGATTACAGCATTTTACAATTTCAGCCAGGGGCCCAGGGTAGAAAATACCATAAGTGTATAATGTTTTTGTATTTTTTGAAAATGTTATCAAACATTTGTTTTATCAGATAAATGCACTTCTTTTTTTTCTTTCTTTTTTTTATAATCAGTGTCGAATCATGAGAGACTTGGATCGAACCAATACAAAAGGTCTGGGCAAGTCAAGAGGTTATGCCTTTGTTGCCTTCACTGAACACAAGCACGCATTGACAGCCCTCCGTAACACTAATAACAATCCTGCTATTTTTGGTGATGACAAGGTAAGAATCGCATGATTTTTCTGCCATTGTTGAATTAATTGTTATTAGTGTTTGGGAAAAAGTGAGATTATGGCGATACATGTGGTGTAATGGGAGATGGACATGGCAACTGAGTTCAAATCTTGACATGGCTGTTTGCATTTCACATAATGGAAAGGTATCCATCTAACTATGGTCCCTTCAGCTATGGATAAATAGTAAGACAAACCGGGTTCTTTGGTATAGTAACCAGTCTAGGAGAACGAAAACTGAATTCAAATCTGTTAGACTCTGTTCAAAAAATTGTCTTTGTGTCACATCCTGCTCATATGGAGTGATTGGGTGAATTCATACACAAATTATTAAATACAGACTTACGGAAAAAAATATAACAAAATACTTGGTTAAAATTTTCAACAAAATGTGTTGTGTGTTTCAAAAAATTTGATCTAATTTAGAAATGACTAAATCTTATTTTGCTCAACATAAAGCCTGTTTTACCTAGACTATGTAATTACTCAGAAACAATCTGTACTTTCTGGTTTAAGTACCTTTTTATATTTTCATAAACAATGGGACTTCATCATTTAATCTTTTTTTTTCTTTCTCTCTCTCAAAGATTTTTTTCTTAACTGATAACTGTACAGTGTAAACATTCTCTTCACCAAATTGTTACTTTGATTTGCTATTTCAACTGGGAATTTATGTTTAATTTTTTTTTTCTTTCTTTCTTTTCAGAGGCTCATTGTGGAGTTTTCTCTTGAAAACAAAAGAGCTCTGCAAGCCAAGCAAAAACGTATGGATAAAGCTAAAGTAAGTTACATTTTCACTTCAGTAACAGAATTTGCATATTTTTTTATTAAGATTTTATAATAAGGTTAAAAAAAGGTAGCTGCAAATTGAACTCTCTTCTGTTTTGCTATGATTCTTCTGGAAGTCTCATTGGTGGTACTATAGACAGGAAGTCACTAGGGAGCCACTTCTACCAGAGATGTATAGTATCTATCAAAAACCCCTCTAAAAAGTAACCTTAACCCTGGAAATTTGTGATTTTCAATCATCATATGATACATGCAGTCAAAAGGCTATTACAGAAAATATGAATATGAACATTCTATGAACATGATTTCCTAACTCCTAAGCATAAAAGAACCCTAGATGGGTTGACGTGGCATTAAATCCAATCAATCCAGAAAGATTGAAGAAAATTGGACGTAATCCAAGTAATAATGAAAATTTATTTACTTTTTTTTTTTTTTTTAACGATTTGGAGCAGGGGTTGTTGTACTTAATTGGATTTATAATTTTGTTAGCCACTAAAAATCCTTATCTATTGATTTGCATGTCATTTTCTTTTCTTAGATTCGACAGGAATCACTACAGGGTATAACAAAAGAACAGCGAAAGAAAAAAGATATTTTCACAGCTAAAGGCTCCTCTCTGGGTCCTGGTCCTAAGAAGGAAACAGTAGGAGGTGGTGGTGTAGCTGGCAAAAAAAACAGTCGAGTCATGCCTTCACATATCGGGGCAAAGAAACGTCACAGAGACCGAGGGAAAAACTTTGCCAATCCTAATAAAAAAGTAGTCAAAGAGAAGAAGATTCGTCAATATGAAGATTCTCACAATCAAAATAAAATCAAAAATAAGGTAAGTAATGTTTTTATTGTTATTTACCTGGCTTCATTATGAATGCGCTTATAATTTTTTTTTTTAAATCTTTCTTCAGCATTTACTTTTTCAAGATAGATAACTTATCTATATTCTGACATTTTAAATATATGTTTGATCCCCTGTCATTAATTTCTCTATTTCTATCATATGGACAGATTGCAACATTTGATCCATTTTAGCACCCTTCTATAAAAGATTATCCAACAATCTATATAGTACTTTGGCTGCTTGTAACTGGAAAGACATTTTATATTAATTCAACCTCATTGGCCTCATTACTTCCTTTATATTAAATACTACTTCATAATTGAAAAATCCAATTTTATCTGTAATTAACTCAAAAATATCTGGGCATATATGTGGCCTGCTTCATGGCTAAAATGTTATTTATGTATTCCCAACAATGCCAGAGGTTAATGTTTGAGTTCAGGTATAAAAAAAAAAAGCAAGATTTCAAAATCTGATGCCCCCCACCACTTCCCTTTGTATGTCTGCATACAAAGCAAAGAAATATCTGGGAATATGTTTCTCATCGACAATCATGAGACATCTATTCAGAATCAAGACATCCAATTTACCAAATTAAAATTATTTTTTACCTTTAATTTCTCATATTTTCATTATCTATTTAATTTTATTTAATGGTTGAAGATATAAACAAATATTGTAACAAAAAGAAAAGAAAAAGCATTTAAAAATTTCATCAGAAATTAATGATAGCAAATTTTCATCTAAGAAATTCAAACAGCATTAGGCTGTTTAAAGTGATTTAAATCATCCTCAATATATACGGATAAGAAATAAAATTATAACACTCTGAAAAATTATGATAATTTTGACTTTAGTAAAGTATGTTCATGAGTTCTGGGTACTGTTGATACACTCCTGATTTTAGAACTTGTATTGATTTGAATATTTGGTATTTTGTAATTCTACTACATTTATATTTAATCTTAAATGAATTGAAATATATTCAATGTTTTATTTTTGAAACTTGTATAATAATTGTCTTTTGTTTTGTTTTTTTATTCTCCTCTATGTATGTATTTTGGCCAATTACTGGTTGTCTTGTAGTCATTTACTAAATTCATCTTAAAATAGAAGATGGACCATCCACTAATAAGTGATCTCACTAATAACAATCTGATAGCCAACCTTGCTAACCCTTATATCATTTGAGGTACTCTTACTTGTTAATTTGTAGCATATAAAAATAATTTCAAGTTGGTCATTCAGATCATCTTGCGAGTTCAGTCTTCACTAGGATCTCCACTATAATAACCTTGTGCCAAACTAAAATGAACAACTAAAATAACTATTTCAATTAAGCTTTGTATGCTTAGCTAGATTTGACTAGAGTTATCTGCCTTCAAATGCCACCTAATAAAAAAATTTTCACTTGTGGAATTTTTTTTAGTAAGATTCTTCTAATATACTTTTTCTTCTCATTTCAGGGTGCATCAAAAAGAAAGAGAGAAAGATTTTCAGATGATTTTGATTTATTAGTTTCAAAGTACAAAAAGCGGATGTTATCAGCAGGAGCACCATCATAATTGGAGTGGAAACATGTATGAGAGAGAGAATGAGAGATGCTTGCTAGGAAACTGAATTGAATGCCTAAAACATTTCGAGTCATTTTAATACATTGCCCAGTGTATATTGCCAATAATGTCTGCCTATTCATTACACCATATCTCAAGAGACTCATATAAAATATCTTACAAAAAGACTGCTGACTATTTTCTTTTTTCTTTCTTTTTTTTCAACTGATATCATATTTTAGATACTTTTAAAATCTTCAACCAGCATCAGGGTTTTTTCCAAAATTAGTATAAAACAGTTAATATTAACATCAAAGAAGCCATTTTATAAATTAGTATTACCCAAGTAGATTATCTATTTGTACATACATCTCAACAACAAACATTTTAGTACACCTCTCAATAACAAATATAGTTACATGACTAAACACTCTTTCTTTTCATTAGTTATAAAAGTATCTCTTTCTTTCCCCTTTTAGAATTTATTATTTTCTGTGTGATTTTTATCTCTTTATTTGGAAAATTTTGTCGAATTGTTTTTCATATTTTTGGGGGAACAAACATTCTAAAATGTGAAAAAAGATACTTGTAAAAGAAAATCATTACATCCAAATTTACAAATTTTGAATAATTAATCAAAAAGAAATATTTATGTCTACATATAGACCACTCAATATTCATTTTTAAAGAAAAGTTTTAAGAATGTTTTCTCTCTTCTATAATTAATTAGCCAATATCAATTTATTATTATTAGCTTACTTCTTTATGTTCAAAAAATTGATGGAAGAACATTAAGATCAGTTTTTGAACTTCCTCTAAAGAAAAAGAAAATCCAAAATTTAAACACATACAATACAGATTTTACAATGCAGTGAAAATAAAACTTAATATCAATTATCATATTTGATAACATAAGATCTCCCCACTTCTCATTTGCATTTAAAGTAATATGGATTTATGGCAAGAAAAAAAAAACTGACAGTGAAAAAATTGAACCATTTTTTTATTATTACCACACAAGTTTTAATGAAACTTCATTGGCTTAGACACAAATAAGAAGTAATTATTTTCCTTGATTATTGTTGTCAAAGTTCCCTTAGTTGTAGCAAATGTCATAACTTTCTAAAAAGAAAATTCTCCAAAATATCCAAAAATACTAAGTTTTTTAGAATTTCCTTTTCTTACCAAATACTCAGTAGTCATAAATTGTCCTAACATCATAAAGTTCATCAATTGTTATAATAACATTTTTTTATGTCAGCTGTCTGTCTTTTTTTTTTGTCCTATACTGTAATCTACCTCATCTTCACATATAAGATCCAAGAAATATTTTTAAACCACAAGGTGGCTGGTAAACGAAGAAGGCTTCTTATATATCATCAAATATATTCAACCAGCAAACCAACTTCAAATTCCAGTTGTGACAATTACTGTCACCTAAAATTTAGAATCCTGGTCATCATTTATGCTTTATGTATCACTTAAGTGTCTCAAGTTTTACAAGTAAAGATTGTTAGAAAATATTTTAAGTCAAAATTACTTGACATGTAGGTAAAAAGGAAACCTAAATATTTCAGGAGAAATCAAGTGTTTGAATTATTCTGAGTCATGAAATAGTAGTGGGTAGAAAAAGAGATTGCAGATAAACAAATTTAAGTAGACAATTCAGATTGATAACAAATTACCAGCAGACAAACTTTTCACTTACCTTCAGTTAAAGATTTCCAATTTAGTTTATAATAACTAACTTCTCTAACCTAGCACTCAAGATAAATCCTGAAACTTTCAATTCTATAACAACTCATTAATATGATTATAATTTATTACTGAGACAAGTGCAATGGCAGTCATTTGAAACACGTCCTGTAAAAAATGCTTCCTTTGAGCTAGAAACATCAAATCAATGATCTTTTTTTTAATTATTATTATATCAGCTTCCAGGACATGCAATCTTTTTTTGAGTTTCTAGTCTCAATAATAAATCATCATATTAACGGGTTGCATCTGTTTTGAGACAGTTTTGGATGATTTTGTCTCTAAATAAGAAGGGATGCAAAATATTATTTCCTCTCTTGTCCAAGGCATTGTGATTGAGGATTAATAGTTTAATTAGTATACTATTTTCAAATCTGAAACTAAACAAAAAACACAACCTTATTATTAGTAGAGTTATTAGCAGTCACATGGGTCCCTTTTATATTGAGACACTCTATAATTGCAAAAAATAAAGAAGCATTATGTAGTTAATATTTTATAAATCCAATTCTCCCCACATTTAGTTTTCTCACCAGTTATAACAACTCTTGTCTTGTCACTGGCATATCACAATTATTGACAAAAAATGAGAGGGGAATTCATTCTGATAATTATCAGCATGGGTCAGGATTTAACCAACTTAACAAGTTCACTTTTATCTTGAATATTTGCAGCATCATCATCAAAGTGTGTCAACAGCACAGATTCTCTTGACTCACTTTCACCATCTGTCCCTATCAGTCATCACTCTTGGCAAGTCTTTTAGATGACATCTAGTATTTGCACAGAGCTGATGAATGTAAATTTTTGCTGGTTAGCCTACACTGGTGTTTCCAGGTGTAGGAGTCCATAGGAGAACATTGCCTATGAGTCCATCCCTATTTCTCTAACCATGCCCAGCATGGATAGTTTTTGAGATGAGAAGTAAGTAGCAATACAGCTGCTGTTTTGTAGGGTGCTGCTTCCAGGATTCATTCAAAACGGCACTTCGCATCCTTATGTAGTTCCCATCTAGCTTTTTCTCCAGGCGTTTCATTCAAGTCCAAGTGTTGCAACCATACAGTAGTACTGACACAGTTACAGCTTGAAATAATTCAGCAATATAAGCACATCTGCATGGTGCTACAAGGCAGAAATAAAGTTCAACCTGTTTCCATTTCTATTGCCTTAAATGTAACTATCAGATGAATGCACATATACATCAGAGGCAATATACACCATGTCACAATATGCACATGTGTATTGAGTAGCAGTAAAAGTGTTAAGAAATCTTTGCAATGGATAAAAATATTATTAAAAACTCTCTCTTTTCTACTGGAGGCCAAAAAAAAGGTGTCTTTTGTTTGCACTCAATTCATTACTTGCCAAGAGATCAATGTTTGTCATACAGACCCATGTCTGTTTAACAATCAACCAACTCAGCTTAAATTTCATGCTCAAGTCTTATGTAAAAGAAGAAAAAATACAATCTGTTATTTATTGCATTAGAGGGTTGGCTGAAAAGTTCATAGGCTGACCAAGATATTTTCATAGAATGTGACCAAGTGAGGTTTATTTTTCAACACCACCATCCTTGTGGTCTACACACTTCTTCCATCGGTGTTACAGTGTTTGAATCCCATTGGTGAAGTTGCAGTCCAGCACGTTAGCTACTTGACCCCAGAATCTCCCTCATCCTGATAAGACTAAGTTTCAGTTTTTTTGGGGTTTTTTTTTTTCTGATGAGTTACATTTAAAGTCCCAAAAATAATATATTAGTAATTGATCATAAATCACCATCTTCTTAATGGTTATGAGAAAGAAAGATTAAAGAGGCATAGTAGCTAATTGTGTTGACTGTGACATCATAGTGAGTTCAAACTCCAGTTGTCCTATTACATTCACTTTTGGACTAATACCTTTGGGAAAAGTATGAACTCCCTTATCCTCTCCACCTCCAGTTATGAGTTTAAATAGTACTACTGCTGTTCTTTTACTAGCAATTGCTTTGGCATTAAATAACTCATAAATGTTGATATGCCATTGAATAAAGCTAAAGACTAAAGAAATGTAGCAGGTGGGTGAATTGTATCGAGTTGTAGATGTGATTTTTAAATGTTAATATTCCACAGAAAAAAAAATGACTGAAATTTAATCTTATCTGGATGGTTAATGTAAGTACTACATTTCTACATAATTCTTTTGAACATTACCAAAAACATTTCCTCAGCAGAATATTCTAGACAGAGACTCAAGTTTTGGGAAAATATTGATTACAAAAATCATTCTGCTATAAGTAATCAATAAGTAGTTTGGAGGCCAAATGTTTATTCTTGACCAAGAATATTGAAGTAACCAGTACTATATCACCTAATGCTAGTTAGAGAATAAACCAGTCAAAATATTGTGAAGAGAAAAATGAAGATTAAGTTAAGTCTGAAAAATAGTTGTCAAAGAATCAATAAAAGATCATCTCACAAATGTTAAATCAAGTAGGTGTCTCTCTTTATTGTCAAAATAGACAGAAATCGGAAAAAATGACCATGAGAAGTTTATACCCTACTTTAAACAGAAATCATTTTTTCATCGTTGAAGTCCTGCTGGTACAAAACTTTTTGTTTCAGTTGAACTGATGAGAAATGTGATGAACATCTTAAAAACAAAAAAATAATTGCTGTGATTTGTATAAAAAAAAATTAACTTAAAACATTTTGTTTGTCTTTTTTTTTTATTGCTTTTATTCTTTCTTACTCTGCTAATTGTTTCCTCTCTCTCATATCCTTACTCTCCCTACTTCTTCCCATACAGTATTTTACTTCCTTTTCTTTTTATCCCTCCCCTCCTCCGATATATTTTCGCTCAGTTTCCTTTCACTCTCCCACCACATCCTTGCTCTCCTTTCCTTTTTACTCTCCCCACCACATCCTTGCTCTCCTTTCCTTTTCACTCTTCCACCACACCCTTGCTGCTCCCTTTTTCTTCCCTCATTTCTCCAATAATTGATCTCATTCTTTACCAATTGATTTCAATCTGTAATCATGATTAATGTTTTGGCACTCCATCAATATACTGGTTAGCAAGCTAGTCTTGCAGATTAATTAGTAGTGAATTCAATTCTCACTAAGTGCCTTACACTTTTGTAATGACAAATCTAAGAATGCTTTTTTTCCTTCCTTTCCATCTATCTATGATAGAGCTGTCATCATGCCACAGCACATTCTCTGTCACCATCCATCCCAATCAGCTATCGCTCTTGGTGAGTCCTCTAAACGACATCTAGTGTCTGTACAGAGCTGACGATGAAAGTTTTTGCTGATCAGACTATACTTGTGTGTCCATGTGTAGAACATTACTTATGAGTTCATCCTTTTGTGCCCAGCATCTCTTGTGCATCTTTAAAAAAGGAAAAAAAAAGCTACATGAGAACTACACAAGGGTGCTACAACTCCTGGGAGTAGGACCCTAAAAAACTGTAGCTGTACGGCTACTAACCTCCCATCTCAAACTATCCAAATAGTTTCTATTAAAGAAATCGGACCACCTTGACCAAGCCTTTGAACAGGGATTAAAATGTAGTATGTGTGCTCTTCTCTCTCTGCTGCGTCTTTGTCCTCCTCCACACACACACACACCCAAAAATGAGGTGAGCCTGGTTCATTGGTCTCGAAAATCTGTGCTATTTTTGGCCTTGACTATGCGAATGCGTACGGTACCCCCACGTTAAACTGATCATGTGATACAGATGAGAGGATGTGGTTAAATACAAGCCATAATTAATGTTAAATACCAAGACAACAAACAAAAAGCTCTTTGTTCACATTATTGCCCGTAGCCATAAAAGTAGCACTGGTGATTTGCTGGATGTAAATCATATTTTTATTTTACACACACTCGTTCTCTCATTTCTCCTACCACTTTTTTTAAAACTTAATTTACCGTCTACATTAGTCTAAACCTTCTTTAAACAAAATATGGCATTAACTTGTTGAATTTGTTTTATGCTAAGATTAAGAAAAGAAAAAAGAAAGTACGATAATTACCCTCATATTTTGTCAAGACATTAAACATAAAAATGAAGGATATATTCAGAGCAGAAGAAATAGTTGCATTGTATTGTTCTTTAATTACATCACCGTCATCGATGTACTGTTGTATTTGCTTTGAATAAAGCCCAAAATAAATAAAAGATAAAAGGACTTATAAAGGTTGAAAATAAAAATAAATTTAATTCTTAAAAAAAAACAGGCATACATTGTGGCTCAACTGTTTTGAACAACAGGTAAAATGTCAGGATTTTGAATACGGATTTTGAAGACAGGCTCTCCAGACTTGGAAGATTTGCAGTGCACAATATTCCTTACATTATTTCATCACAGTCTGACTTTGTGCTACTAATGTAAAACGAGCTTAATAACTATCAAGAAAAGCGTTATTTAAAAGTTACCTTTCTCTTGGAGGTCTGTGCAATTTTTCTAAAATTTACTGGACTTTCGTTTCGACAATTACATCAGGCCTTTTAAAAGTCACTTTTTTTCATTAACATTATTGAGAGAATATGATATTACTAACAACTAGGACTCCAGATTGGCCAAATGTAGAAATAGTACCCTGTAAAAATTTGAATTCCAATAATTTCTAATAGTTGAGCATTAAGTTGACCTAATGAGTAGAGTGTTCGCCAGTGAGCCGGGAGACCTGGGTTCAATCCCAGGTCGAGTCATACCAAAGCCTAAAAATATACTTGATGCCGCCTTGCTTAGCACTCAGCACTATAAAGTAAGGATCAAGGGTAAAGTGGAACAATCCAGGGAAAGGAATAGTACCCTACCCTACACCTCGGTGTAGTAGCTATTGAAAAAAGAACCTTCGGGTTACCCTCGACTAGGGTCGCCAACTTTACTTACTTTATTATTTAATCTCAAAATAGAAATCGTTAGAATTCAAATTTGTAACTGGTATCCTACAATTCTTTAAGAAATCCAAGACAAACCTATTTAGAGTTGACTTCAATTTTTTAAAAGGAATGTTAGAAAATTAATTCAACTATTGCACAATTACAAAATTTAAAAAAACTGATATTTTATTTGAAATTCGTTTGTTTTATTAATTAATTTAAAAACGATTTTCAAAATTTATAGAAAAATGATCTCAATCAAAGCGAATGTAACAAAGTTTTTTTTAATTACTTTGTTTAAAAATCTAAAAAGAAATTTATCGGGCAAACTAACATCAAAGAATTCAACTAATTAAACTAATTCTATTTAAATCTTAAAAAAAGAAAGTCATCCTTGGTTACTTGCTGTGCTTATCAAATGTCACTATTAAGGAACGAATATACACCCCACCCACTTGTATGGGCGGTCAACTTTAATCACGGGACAATATCTGTTGACGTACAATTTATTTACTTTCAAATAGAGTAATAACATTTTACCTGCATTGGTGCGGAAGCCGGTCTAAACTTTGTTGTGGGACGCAGTCTTTTAAGTGATAGAAAGTCGCCCACAGTACCAGGCGCCCCGTCCCATGGATCCTATACTCAACCCGCAAAATGATCGCGGTGATTTACACGAAAAGGACACTGAAAATGAACAGCTATTTTTCCAAAATGGACAGGTATGTTGTGTGTGGCGTAAATAATTGAAGGAAGAGGGAAATAAGCAAAAATAGGGCAAACGCTTCGCGATTGAAATTTTATATTTTCGAATTAACCTTTTAGGTCTTTTTAATTTGAAGAAAGAGAAAAAAAAGACAGTTAATTTACTTGCTTTTTTTTTTTTTTTTTTTTTTTTTCTTGTTTTATTCACAGCGAGAGTTGGATCCCGTTGCTCAAATGGTAAAAACTACATAGAAAACTACATAATAAATAATCACGTTCATGCGGCTGTTTCGATTCACAGCTTTCGGTCATATAGGGGTTGAACTTTTTCTTTTTTTGTTGTTGTTGTTTCTTTTGTTTGCTTTTTTTTTATTTTATAGCACATGTCCATTGTTTTCGTTACACTTATATAATCTACAATAATAACTAAGAAAAATATTGATTCTTTTTAGTTTCTTATATATATCCACTTGCTAATTGAAAAATGAAAGTACATGACCTCAAACGTCTTTCAAAATGGGAATAATATTAATCGTGTACGTCAATGGTTAGTTTGCTAGCGGTGAACTGATTTCAAAAAGAAGGATTTTTTTACCAATTTGTGATTAAAAAACAAGCAACTTGTAGTTGAGCTGGAACCTCAGACCTCTTGTTCTCCTTTTCAACAACTTTTGAACAAATATATATATATATATATATATATATATATATTGTGTGTGTGTGTATTTTAAAGAAAGAAAGAAAGTTCTTCTTGTTTTGTATTAAAATGAACTTTTTATAAACAAAACCAAGTAATGCATTTTTTCTTGACAAAGAAGTAGAGATAGGTGAAGGCTTTTTTTTTGTTTTTTTCTTTCGCTAAGAAAATCAATTCTGTATTTTTTGCAGATTGACATTAGAGGAAAATTTTAATGTAAGGATTGTTTTTTGATGTAGTTAAAATTATTGAATAAATTTTGAATGTTTAAAATAGGCATAAATCAACGTAAAGATTGCAATGTGTATCCATATTAGTGTGTACAGTGCACAGATACTACACTTTGATACTAGTCAGAAATATTATAATAATAATCTTGCGGTTTTTAACAAGTATTATACGAATTCAATAATTTTAAAAGTATTTTGAATTTAATGATTTTTTAAAGTAGAATAACTTTCTTATTTTTGGTGGCGTGAGTAAACTAGGATTTTTTAAAAATATTTTGCCATTAAAAATAATGTAAACCTCATTATTATTGTATAATGTTTAGAAGAAACTTGGGCTTAACTAAAGTATTTCAAAAGCTTTTTTAATTTTTAATCTAGATTTTTTTTAAGAAAGTTTCAATACTATTTTTTTTTTTTTTTTTAGAATTTAGTGATTTTTAACTTTAAAAGATCATAATTTATAGTTGAATATTTATTCATATACTAACAGTAGTAGTTATTTTAAGATATAAAGTAAGGAGTGAGATTAACAATATACCATGTACACTATATTTACTAAAGTAACATGCATAAAAGTATTAAACTTTTATTTACTTTATTTTCAATTTTAAAATAATGAAAAACTGTTTGATCACTAAAGACGACACATTCCGATGACGTTATCATATTCCATTATGGTGGGACTATCTCTTCTGAAAAATCTGTTATTGTAATAAAATACCTCTGATCAAGATTAAACAGGGGATATTGAAAAATATTAACTATAAAAAAAAAACTATGAAGTCGAATTAATTTTTATTTTTAGTAAATTTAAAATAAACAAAATAGTCGAAAATATCTTCCGTTTTTGATTTTCATTAAAGTTTGCATCATTGAAGGAGTTAAGTGTAAAAATAAATAGATAAATAAATAGGGTAAATTAAAAATATATTATTTTAGTTTTTTAAATACCATGGCAATGTTTACTAGCCATATTGGGAACCCTGGAAAAATAACTTTTATATCAATATTAATAATTTTAACGAAATTAAACTTGTTGGTTTGGTTCATTGTTTAAATGTTTTGAAATTGTAACTTAAACTTATTTTATTTACTTACTAACCAGTTTCTTTCTAAATGAAGTGTAAATAGTTTTAATTATTCAAATTAAAGTAATTAAGATTGAACTTGAAAAGAATAAAAAAAGGAAAACCTATTTTATTTTATCACATAAAAACTAGTTTGGAAGAAAGAAGTTTGTTTTTTCTTTAAGTTTTATTTTTCTTAATCTAAGCGCACGTGTTCATGTGGCTAAAAAAGCGGCAGTTAAAGAAATACAAAGAAAATACCGCTTTTAAAAAGTTACCGAGAAAACTCAAAAAATACCAAAAAATTACATTGCCATTTTTTTAAGTGTGTAAAAAAAAATTGTTGTAAATTGTATTGTTTTGTTTAGTTTTTTTGTGTGTGTGTTTTTTGTGTGTTTTTTGTAACAATTTTGAAATGTACTTAGTATTTTTTTTTAACCATTTATTTAGAGAAGGTTAGGATTTAACAAAAATTTAATGTTAACTATTCTTTTTTATGTAACCGTTTATTGTAAATACCAAATATTTTTTCAACGCCCAATTATTTAGTTTATTTTTTGTTCATTGATTTCCTTCCTCTAAATTCCATTCAATATTTTGATATTTCTCATCAATTATTTCTAAGAAAATCGAATGTTGCGATACCAGAGTAAATCTTTACTGTACTCAAAACTAACTCCAATAGAAAAAATCCACTAATTATAGAACAATGAGACCTGGACAGTTTGTTGATTCAATGCAGAATTTCATTTTGATAGTTTTTGTTTGTTTGTTTAATAGTCCTATTAAAGGGAAATGAAAACGAAACCACAAAATTCATAAGTCGATGACAAATTGTGGCACAAAAGGTTTGGTTCTTTAGTACTACGTCCGTACACTCTCTCTTAAACTGGCCATGACAGACTACAGTCCCTCTAAATATTCAGAGATTAAACATACGTCTCGAGATCTCAGTCGTGATAGCTAAATTAGTTTTCATTCTTACATACTTCAAACCTTGCCTACACTCTTAATTCTATATTTTGTAAACTTGTATGTAAATTTCTCTAGCAGTATGCTATCTGTCTATTTTGTAATTAATTGTATTTTTGCATTCTAGCTCATTTACTTTGTTTTCTTTATGTGATAGTTACAATGCATGTTTCTACTTAGAAGGGCCATCCTGCCATTGTCTAAAAGAGATAGGGTTATTGTCTAATACCCATGGCGTCAACTAAAAAAGGAATGCCGACGAGTCTAGCGATGGTAATGCTTTTAAAAAGTTATCCAGAAATGATCCAGATAACAAGTTTCAGTCATTAGCTTCTTTTTATGTATGAACTTTTAAGTAATCAAAAAAAATCTTAAAAAGCAACCACATCGATTTTTCAAGAGACAAGACAATCCTTCATTCCTGAGCTGGAAAGTGGTTATATATATATATATAGTTGATTTGGATTAATTACCAAATTTATGTTTCCTTGTTGGCTGCGGCTGTAGAATACATTGACTGCTCCTCTAGAGAGAAGCAAGATTCTTCCAAGTGTCCTAGATATGATACTAAACCATCTGATGGTGAGGCTCCAGTTTGGGATCTTTGGGGAATGTGGAGTACCCCTTCATTGCCATTACTTCCAAGTCCACTCTGACCCAGAGAGGTAGTATCTGTTAGGGTCCCATCTATGGGTCAAATAGAACTATTTAATCATTTACTATAATTGAAACCATTTATTGTGTACAAACAAATGAAAAATGTTGAATAGAATTTTTAGTGTTAGATAACAATATTTGAAACCATTTCACTGTGTGCCAACAAATGAACTCTTACTCATTTTAAAATAATCTTACCTACAAATTATTCTTTTACAAATATATATATATATATATATATATATATATAAACAGGATTTGGCATTAAATAATCTACAAGGGTTGAAATGCCATAAAACACAAGCAAATGAAACCAAATTTATGTCTCCCCCAAAAAAATACTTTAAAAATATTACATTCCTACTGAGATGGCCTTTTTCTTTTTTTTAAGATTATATAACAATAAAAAAATTTAGAAAATGTTCCTTAACAAAAAAATGTTTGACTTCTAACTTTTTTTGAATGTCTATATCTAATTGAGAGACTAATCAGGTCTGTAGTACATGTTTGGTAAATGATAAATATAGATAGTGATTCAAGCAAAAAGTCAGTTAACCTTAACTTTGTAAAATTCACTTGTACTGTAACACTTAAAATTCATTCACATTCTCTGTAACTTAATGGTTTTAGAATAATAAAAATGACCTAGCATTACAACAAAAATAAGATGAAATTAAAAAACAAACTATTACTTCATCAAAGAAATCTAAATGAGTTTAAGACTATAAAATTAATTCTGTACATACTTTACTCCTAATACCTAATTTTGTTTGGAGTAACAAATACTTGTTGCAAATGTTTCACTCTTTGTTTTGTTAGCAAGCCATTCTTAAAGTTTGTGTACTGTAATGGGTTTGGATTCCATACATTTATGGGCATACGCCTAACTAAACTTAGGTTATCAGGATTTAGAATACGCAGCCTAGAACCCCTGCAGAAGAAGTAAGGACCCCCACCCAAAAGAGGTGTCCTGGGTATGACATTAAACTGCATCTGATAGTGAGATTCCAGTTCTGGAGCTCTGAGGAGTGTAGTGGGCCCCTTCATTATCATTACGTCTAGGTCCACTTTGTAGTAGTCATATCTGTTAGTGTCTTGTCTATAGGTCAAATAGATCTATATTTCCAAATCATTTGTATTAGATAGGAATACTTGATGTTATATAATCTTATGCAAAAAATTCTTAAGATGTACAGGGTGTTTCAAAAAATGTAAATATGTACAATGAATACAATTCCCAAATTTCTAAACATAAAATAACCATGACTGGTTGACATGCCATTAAAGTCAATCAAAAACTTAGGTTAGTAAAATCAACAAACACTCATGAGCTATAGAGAAATCTCTTTGTTTGTGATTAGGTTTTTTTTGGGGTTTTTTTTTTAAAAGATTACAGATTATTGGAAATCTTATTTAAATTTTTTTTTTTTAATTTAAATCTTTTACCTGTTATTAAACAAGAAACTTTCTAAAAGAAAATAGAAAATAATATAATAGGACAGGGCTGAAAAGTAATTTTCCACAAAAAAGAACTTTAAACACTTGAATTTTTGCTCATACCAAATATTTACACCCTAGAAATCTTTGTGAAAGATGCAAAACCAACTTAAATTAGGAAAACAAATTTAAGATGATAGATTTAAAATTTCAGCAGTTTAAAATGAATTTTTGTTTTTAGAGGGAAAAAAACACTGAACAGTGATTGTTACTATAAAAGATAAAATTACATAACAGAAACAAGATTTAAGGCCAAATCCTGTTTATACATATATGTGGTGCATTCAATAAGTTTCCAGACTTTTTTGTACAGGCATTTAAAATTGTCATAGACTCTTGAAAATTCAGTATGCTATTTCTATATATCTTATGAGATGACTGACCAATTTTTATGATTTCAGTTTCAAATGAACAGCTGGTGAATTTCAAAAATGCAATCTGGACATGAGGACACTTTAGAAGAACCATATGCAATAAAATTCTGTTTTAAACTTGGAAAAAATGCCACAGAAATGTATGGAATGCTTTAGACTGCTTTTCAACCATCTTGCATGAATCGAGCATCAGTTTTTGAGTGGCATAGGAGATTCAAGGAAGGCACGGAGTCTGTGAGGGATGATGAGAGGTGTGGGAGAAGTAAGGAAGTCAGAACACCACAGTTGATTGGCCAAAGGGTTAGGGTTAGGGTTACTAAGTTGAGGTTTTAAGGGAGTTCAGGAAGAGATTCCATTGGAAGAGACCAGCACTCTTCAAATCAGGTCAGTGGCATTTCCACCAGGACAATACACCAGTCCCCAACTCCATCCTTGTCACAGACTATTTGACCAAGATAGGCATCAAGACAGTTCCTCACCCTCCCCATAGTCCAGACCTTGCTTCCTCAGAGGCTGTCGTTATGAGACAATTGAGGAGATGAAAGGGGCTGTGGCGAAGGTCATTGACACACTCACACAAGAGGACTTCCATGGGGCCTTCCAGAAGATGTTGGAACGGTAAAACAAGTGCATTGCAGCCGGAGGAGATTACTTCGAAGGGGACGAGAGTTTCATGTGTGTACTATCAATAAAAGTGCCCATACATAAAAAGTCTGGAAACTTATTGATCCTCATACCAATTAGATTTTTATATAATGAAGTTAAAATTTTATGAAATTAAAAATTCTGTACTAAAATATCTATATGTATATATCTGAGTTACACTTAAGAGATTTATCAATTTAATTTTTTTTCTTAATTTTTAATCTTAATTAAACAATGTTATATGATTATTTTACATCTCTAGTTTGATGAACTGCCTATAAATCTAATGTTTAATGTGAATGATTATTTGAGTAAAACAATTCAATAATTTCTTTTCTTTGGAAATTTGAAGATTTAAATTTTCTACTACAGTTATGTCTTACAGCAACATGGCTTCCCACTGATTATTGTAAAGATCTCTTGACAGTCTCCTTTTCTTCATGTAGAACAACAAAACGAAATACAAAAAACTTTTCCCTTGATCCAAAAAGTATGATACCAAATTTTATAGCCCTACATTAAGCTATTTGGTCATCTATTGAGAATAAACAAATTCTTTTTATTACACTACAAATTTTGTTCCTTAATGGTGACTGTTTTTTCTTCATTGTTTATGTTGTGAAAGTATAGAAAATGGCCATTATTCCCTTCAAACTTTGTTTTTGTACCCTAGATAAGGAAATTTAGGTTTTCATTTACATAAAGTCTAAATAAAACAACATATGAAGGAAAATTTACATTTATCTATACTAAAGTTATATATTTTTATCATTCAGGTTTTTCAGACTATTGTCTTTGTCTTTATTGTTATATTTACAATGTTTCAGCTGATATGTCCTCCGGCCTTCATCAGGTGTTCTTTGTCAAACTTGGTTGCCTACATGGAACTTTGAACCACATCCTTTATTGAATCCACAGGAGTCACTTGCTCTGATTCCATTAACCATGACCAGGTATAAGTGTTAAGTATTCCTGTAATGTTATTCACCTGTTGTCAGGATTGAACCTGCAACCTCCAGATGAAATATTGTGAATATAGCAATAAAGCCTAAAAAAAACTTGAATGATAAAAATCATCAAGCTTCGTCTCAGAAATTCAGACAACTAAAGTCATACACAAAGGAAAAAAAAAATTGGGGGAGAAATTTTTCAAGATTCACAACTGTTATATTAATCATTTTTATATATCAGTTCCCAAAGATAATCTCCTGCCATGTTTTGAAAATTTAATTACCCAGATAACAAAAGCAAAGTTTGAAGAGAAAAATATGTCTTTTCCATTTACCTAAAGCATAAGAAATTGGGAAATAACACTTTCTGCCCTAAAAAAATGTTTTTATATTGTATGATTACTTTTTATTAAAAGAATCATCATCGTCATGTTGTGCCATCAGCACGGATATCCTTGACTCTCTCCTGCCTTCCTTCTCTATCGTCCATCACTTCTGGTAGGTCCTCAAGGCTATATCCTGTATCGGCACAGAGCTGTTATATGCAGTTCTAGCTGGTCATCCTGCCTTTGCTCATCCATGTGAAGGGGTCCACATGAGTACATCACTTATGAGTTCGTCCCTACTTCTGCAGCAGTGTCCCACATGCCTGGTTCGTCTAACTTGGATAGTTTTCTTGATGGGTCGTAAGTGGCTGTACAGCTGCTGCTTTGTGGGGTGTTGTCTCCAGGACTTATTCAATATTGCTCGCGGCATTCTTGTGTAGTTGCCATCAAGCTTTTTTTCCATAGATTTAGCTAGCGCCCATGTAGTGCATCCATACAGCAGTATCAACATGAACGCTGCTTGGAAAAAACTGCATTTCATTTTATTGGTCAGGTCTGACTTCCATATGACTGATAGCCTATCAATAGCTGTCCATGTCTTTGCTAGTCGTGTGTTGATATCTATCTCGGTTGATGAGATACTGCTTCCTAGGTAGGTGAACTTTACTAGTTTTAGAGAGCTACTGTTTAGTGTGGAGATGTTACTTCTTTGATTATAGCACATATATTCCATCTTGTATGCATGGATGCATGATTCCATCTTGTATGCATGATATGGAGGCCTATGCCTGCCGCTGCTCATTCCAGACTATGTCGCAGGGTTTCAGCTTGGACGGGTGTATTTGCCAGAAGCACTATGTCATCAGCGCTGTCCACATTCGTAATTGTTTGTGTGGGGTATTTTCTGCTTCTTTCCTTTGTCAGCTTGAAACTGTTGTCTTTCATTTTATCAATAGACGTTCTAAGCAAATAGTCTAGACAAATGATGAAGAGGTATGGGGCTAATGTGTCTCCTTGCAGCTCACCTGCTACAATGTCAAAGTAGTCTGTGTCTACATCTGGGAGCGGACTTTTACTTTCGTGTTTCTATATAGCATCATTATGGCTGTGAAGGTTTCTTTGGGTAAGCTGTAGGTGAGTAGTATTTGCTCCATCTTTCCTCTGTGTATGGAGTCAAAGGCTTTTCAAAGTTGATAAATAATATTGTTGTCTCTAGGTTTTTTGCACATACACCTTCAAAAATTTGGCGGATAGTCAAAATTTTGGACATTGTGGATCTATTTCTCCGAAAGCTGTTTTGGTTCTTCCTAAGTATGTTCTCAATTTTGGGTTCTATGCGGTTACGTAGTAGAGCATTGTATATCTTGGTTTCTATGGATGTAAGGGTTATAGCTCGATAGTTCTTGACTATTCCGAGGTCACCCTTCTTAGGGAAGGGGAGGATGCATCCCTTTGTCCATCTGTCTATTGTGTTCTCATTATATACAGCATTACAGTGTTGGAGCAGTATATCATCAAATTGCCTGGTCTTCCATACTTCTAGGAGCATTTCATCAAGCCCTGCTGCTTTTCTATTTTTAATTTTTCTTAGTACTGAGTCGGGTTCTTCTTGTGTAAACTGTCCTAGTTTGATGTCTAATTGTTTACTAATAATTCTCGTGATTGGTTCATGTGTAACTTTCAGAGGGTTTCCAAGTAAATTCTCAAAATGCTCTTTCCATAGTTGTATTCATTCTTGTTGGCTGGTAGCTTTCAGTTTAGCTTTCGCAGTGCTCTTCCTTCTGCTCACTTTGTTTACTGTTTGCCATGCTATCCTAGATTTTCTATCTTCAACTGAGTCTCTTATCAATTTGATTTTGTATGTATTCTGTTTGTTCTTTTAGGTATATGTTAGCTAATTGATTTTGTGCGTTTTTAAGTTTCTGGGTTCTTCCTATTGCATTTGGAAGCAGTTTTCATGTCCGCACGCTTTTTCCTAACCACTAATGTCTCCCATGAGACATTAGTTTATTTGTTTAGTTGGTATGCATTCTGCTGCCGCTTTTAAGTGGGCATTGATGAAATTCTCATATTCGTCATTTGGAGTATGTGTTTCTGTCTTCTGTAGTGCATCGAATTTGTTTCTTTGTGTCAACACATATCTATCTCTAATATCCCTGTTATTAAGCAGGGATCAGTCATAGTGTACAGTGGTTGTTGTTTAGGTTGTATTCCTTCGTAGGCTCAGTCGTATTTTTGCCGTGACAATTCGATGATCAGAGGATACACCCTCGAAAGAGGAATATGCCTCGCAATTCAATGTGCTATTATTCCATTTCTTATTTATAAAGACATAGTCTATCTGTGCTTTAGTATTATTTGCGTAGGTGTAGGTCCATAGTTTTCCTTCCCTTTTCTGATAGTTTGTATTGAGGCATGTTAATCGATTTTCTAACATGAAATCTATTAGATGTTGCCCATTTCTGTTTGTCGTGTTGTGTAAGCTGAATTTGTGGTTTACGTTTTTACCAATTTGGGCATTCATGTCTCCACCATCACTTGTTCGTAGCATCCCGAAACACAACGTTCAATTAAAAGAATACATTAACAATTTGTTTATTAAAATACTTATGTTATTATAAATGTTCTCCTTTTTTACCTTTTTTCTTTGAGTAACCATACAAAAATAGACATACTCAGATATATAAACAGGCAGTTCTATATTCACTTTCAACATATGTAATCCCATATTATGTAAATTGTTATCAATGTCTTCTGTTGCCATTAAATGCCAAAAGTAAATCTCTTAATTTTGTTATCTTGCTTTGTCTAAAAATATTGAATATTTTTGTAAACATTTTCTAACATTGTTGTAATTTGTACTGTTAGTAAAATATGCATTTGCAAATCATTGATATTTAATATAGTTGTATAAACAGGATTTGGCATTAAATAACCTACAAGGGTTGATACGTTATAAAATCCAACCAGCCAATCTGTATTGTTAGTACCTCATCACTTTCTACTGTACGTAACATATAAGTGCCCAACAATTCAGATGTGAACAACTAGATTGCTTACACAGGCAACTTTGTTTATAGGGGTGAAGGTTTGTGTAGGACCAGCCAGACTTTTTGGATGAGATGTTAATAGAAGAATGGAAGTACCAAAGTATCACTGATTCCCTGAACAATAATCCCCATGTTTTAAATCCAGTTTTTCTTTCTTCTCAATTTGTTGCTTTATCAAATCTAAAGATATTAGGCTGTATTACTATTTTACCCAAAACTGGGTCGATGCATTTAAAAGCATCTTCAAATATCTTATTACAATAAATTAATTATGATTCTTCTTCCTGTGACTTTTTGTACTTTTTTTTTTCACCAAATACTATATAATTCCTAAACTGAAGTTCAAGTAACCTTTAAAGTTTGAATTGTGTACAACTAACATTATGGAAAAAGTAGCTGTTGCTTAAGTTCATTTGTGATAAGGCTCAAAAATCCAGATTTTTCATTTTTTCCCTTTCCTCTTCCATCTGAGCTAATCCCACAAATAGAATTGACTTGACTAGCCTAATCATGACATACTTGATGATTTAGTTTGATTTTGAGTAAATACTAGGTTTTGCATTTCCTTGATCCTACATTCCACAAGCCACAACTAAGAAGTCCAGTACCATACAATCTTCCTATTTTAACTTTTGTGCTCTTATAAAATCTGCAATACTCAATAATATGATATTCAAAGTGGTGATGTGTGCCACAATCGTGAGCAACTGTCTAATTTTTACTTAAAAAAAAAAAGATTACTGATGATATCAATGGGGCAGGTTCAAGTGGAAAGTCAAATTATTCACACTGATAACAAACTATAGAAAGATAAACTTTTCACTTACCTTCAGTTAAAGATTTCCTACTTAGTTTATGATAACTAACTTCACTAACCTATCACCCAAGATAAATCCTGAAACTTTCAAACCTCCATTCTAACTTTTATAAAACTTTTCTTATTAGCATACTTCCCTTTGCATTTATTTATTAAATCTAGATTATGATTAATTACAAATAAGGGGAAGTACTCTCTGATCAACATTTGATAGTTATCTCCCTTGAGAAATTATGATGATTGAGGGAAGCACAAAAAAAGACCTTACAAAATAAGTTGTAAATTAAAGTTAAAATATTGGCTCAAAATCACTGACCTTCACCTTCTCATATGAAGGACTGATTTGTTTTGGAATTGGTTTTCCTAGCTTAGCTGCACCAACAAGATAATTAAACACAGAATAGTGTTTTATTAATATAATACTTGCTTAAAGACCATCTTTAGCAGCCATTATCCACCCATTGGCTTAATGGTTGGAGTGTTTGCCAATAGTCTGGGAGACCATGGTTCAATCTCTGTTTGAGTCATACCAAAGACTCAAAAAATGGTACTTGATATCTCCTTGCTTAGCACTCAGCATTACAAAGTATGGGTTAAGGGTAAGTTGAGCAATCCAGCAAAATAAGTGGCACCCTCTCCTACACCTCAGTGTAGTAGCTATTGAAAAGGGAGCCTTTGGGTCACCTTCAACTACAATCGGCCAACTTACTTAAGCTCAATATTGAGTTACATACTCTTTATAGATATTTATGATTTACTGCAAATAAATTGGGAGAATATTTTTTATCTATTTTTAAAAAGCCACATGACTTAAGATGAAGAATGATAGTATTCATAATTATTGATTGTAATGTTCAACAGAACTTCATCTAAAAAAAATAAAATAAATTTAAAAAAATATACTCTTAAAGTGTAAAGACATCAACAAGTATGGCACCAACCAATCAGAGTAAGGAGTATTGAGTGGTTTTATAGGTGTTACTTGGACTTCCGTGATTCCAACCATATTCGTGAAGCTGCATTGGTATAGCAGCTGGTAAACAGAACTGTTCTCCAAGGCAAGAAAGAGGATGAGTTCAAGTCTCATCAGAAGCTTAGCTTTGGTTTCAATCTCTGCTATTATAAAAGTGGCAACATAAGTGATTTGCAATAAAAAGAAACTAAATTTTGAAGATAAAGAATAATACTCATGAAAATAGTAGATAAGAAATACTCTCTAAATATTGATTGATTATAAGGACATAGTCAACCCATTTAAGATTATTTTATGCTTAGAGGTTAAGGAATTGCATTCATTGTACATTTTTTGTGCCATTGTTTCTTAAGAGTTTTTTTTTGGTATTTTTTGCACATGGTCTTATTGTATACAAATAATTTTTTAAAAGATTTAATTGACCCCTAGATGGGACTCTAACAGATATTACCATTCTAACAGATATTACCACTCCAGGTCAAATCTCCAGAACCATCAGATACAGTTTAGTATCATACTCAGGAAATTCCTTTTTTTTTTAGGGCGGGGATGATGTTGCTGCTCTGCAAGAGATACAGTCAGCATATTTTAAGCCACACCAAGAAAATGGCACACACTACCCAAATCTCCAGAACTAGAGCCTCACCATCAGATGCAGTTTAGTATCATACCTAAGACCCCTTTTGGGGAGGGGATCTTATCCCTCTGCTGGGTATACAGTCAATATATTCTAAGCCTTGCTAGCAAAGTAGACTATAATTAGTATTTAGTAATTAACTCAAAATATAATGACTGGGGTGAGTATGAATGCAGAACCCACACTATTATTATAAAGTTGCAAATTGCTCTATTCTCTAAACTAGAGCATTTAAGTGCTATTGCCTAAACAAAAATCTTGCTACTGTGTGATATTGTTTAGATCATTATAATGATATAGATGCTTGTTGAGTATCACAAGTCTTATAAGTACTGAGTGTTTAAAAAAAATTCATATTATTTCAGATGTACAGGGTGTTTATTCTTGTTCAAATGATCTTAAATTTTAACACCATGTGTTTCTACACATGGTGTTAAAATTTGAGATCAACTCTAAAATCTCAGTTTAAAATGCCTTTTCTTTTCCATTTCTATAAACTGAAAAGAAAAATATAAAACATTAAGGGGGGCCTCATGGTGTAATGGTTAAAGAGCTGGACTGCGGAATCATCATAAATGAGTTAAAACTCCAGTTCACTTTTGGACAAAGGCCCTTTGGAAAGGTATGAACCCCCTTATCTCTTCCACTATAGGTTAAATAGTACCACTATTGTTTTTCTAGAAGGATGGATTTGGCATGGTGGGCATGCCGTTAAACAACCAAACAAAACAAAAACGAATAAAACATTAAACAGAATTTTGAGTTGTTTCTACCCATGTTATTAAAATTCAAGATCATTGGAAAAAGAATTGATCAAATTATTAGATTATAAATTTTTTTTTCAGTTTTTCTGAAACACCTATTTCACCAGAGAGAGTAGGTTTTAAAATTAAATTTTTTTTGTTCACAAGTCTGATATTAGACCTTGAGATTTCTCAACAATTGTAGCACTTAACAGTAAGAGTCACATGAACAGGTTATAGTTAATTATAGATTGTAAAAAAAAAACAATAGCAAAAAAAGAAAGCCATTATCCTAAATCATAATTAATGAAATGTGAAATTAATAATAATGCTAATAAATATTTGAATGATAAGATTTCCAGCCAACGGACAAATCTGTAATTGCATGCAAATTGCACTTTTTTTTCACCATGGATATAAAAAAAGTAACTCACTAGATAGGAATTTATTTCTTTTCTACAGTAGGGCAAATAGGCAAGGCAAAGAAAATCTGACTTTAAAATCTGAAGAATGTTGTTCAGAGAATTTGTGATACACTGGTGCACAATGGAAATAAAGAAAGTAACTCCCTATTTTAAAATTCTTATTTATTTCTTAACTTAAATTTTTTACTAAGAAATAAATTATGAATATTTTAAAATAAGGAATTCTTTTTCAATCACCCTGTCTATGCATACTGCAGCTATCTATAACACTACATAATAAATTTTTACTTTTCCTTGCTCCAAGACAGAAAATGTTATTTCCCATTTGCTTAAGTCCTAAATAAATGGAAAGGGCTAATTTTTCTCTTCAAACTTTATTTTTATGACCAAGGAGTGTATAATGAAAATATGATGAAAGACTTTATTGTTGATATATGAAAGACATTTACATTACAGTTGCAAATCTAAAAAAGAATACTCACTTCTAAATATTTTTGCTCATTTTTGTATAACTTTGATATAAATACATGTTAATTCATATGTTCTTTTATGAAAATGTGCAAATTTACCTGTTTTTTTATAGAAAAAAAGTTAATTCCTAAATTTCATTATCCAGGGTACAAAAGCAAAGTTTTAAAGGAATATTGGTTATTTTCTATACTTTTACAAGATAAACAATGAAGAAACAACACTATCCAAGAGCAAAATCTGTGTTATATAGCATAATCTATAAAGAAATATTTTAAAATTCTTTCTACATGTTTTTATGCAATGGCATCATCCTCACCATCACCCCCTAAATAGTGGTGTAGATCTGTGGGGATTTAAGAATTAACAATAAAACTCCCAACCAGATGTTGACTCGTCGGCTGCCACATAAAAAATGTATAAACGCGTCACCATGCATAAGGCTCCACGCATCCATCCGGTTAAAAATCAGAAAAAAAAAAAAGAAAAAGAATTTTGGAGTGGCGAATTTGGAGCCAGTGGAGAGAGATAAATACTCAGGTTTTTCTGTGAACCGCGTCAGTGAGAACAAAAGGAGACCCAAGGAAGCACATAAATACGATAACCAGTAGAGAAGTAACGTCCGCCCTCGAGTTAAGAGCCGAAACTACCTCTCTGCTAATTCCACTGCTTGACCATAAAAAAGAAAAGAAAAGAAAAGAAAAAGGAATAAGTACTCTTTAAAAACATTCTCCTCCTTTCTCCTGTTTCTTGACATCTGACTTTCCACCACTTCGAAAATTTACTACTCGCAAAGGGGAACTTCTGAACATTCAAATCCAAGTTGACGTTTTTGTTTTATAAAAATTGTTTAATTACTAGATGTTCCTTGTTTGTTTTGTGTTAAATGAAGTTTTTCTCATTGTATATTGTAACACTCCCAAACCCCAACCAACAGGCCATAAATGGTGACACACCGACGTTTTTTTTTACCGTGCCTAACATAAAAAAAAAAAATTTTTTAATTTCACGTGCTTCTCTTCAAATAATTTGAGCAACTAAAAAGCTAATAATGAAGCCGTGTTTTGTTTTGTTTTTTTTTTTTTGTGCTTTTTCTTCTAAAAAGAAAACATTATCTCTACGAACTTCCTTTTTCTCTGAAAATAATTGCATTTTCTTTTTCTTCTAAAAACACACACACACAAAATGGAGGATACTGTATCGTCAGTTTCAGTAAAGATTCCACAGTTTATGCATGCCACTGTTGACGGGTGGTTTGCTATATGCCAGGCTCAGTTTGAGTTGAGGAACATATCAAACGAAACCACAAGATTTTATCATGTCCTATCTAACCTCTCTCCTGACTTAATCTCAAACCTGCCAACCACCACCATTACCTCAAAGAGCTACACAAAACTGAGAGAGGGCGTTATAAGCATGCATGAACAATCAAAGCCCGAGTTGTTCAACAGACTCATTGGTGCCACAACTATGACAGGAAAACCCTTAACATACCTACACAAACTAATGGTGACGGCCAGTAAAATAGGTGTGGGAGAGGAACTCGTGCGGCACAAATTTATCCAGGCGCTGCCTACTGAGATAACCCCAGTTATAGTGGCGGTTAAAAACGCCTCTGTATATGAATTGGGTACCTTGGCGGACGAAATAGTACCATTTTTAAATCAAAAATATGTACATAACGTTACCACACCACCACCATCAAAATCCAATAGACACACAGTCTCCACGAGCGCTGTCCCGAGGATGAGTTACAATTTAAGGCCTTTCTATGAGAACCAAAAACCCCAAATATGTCGTGGACACCTATACTTTGCTGATAAATCAAAGACCTGCAAACCATCGTGCAAATGGCCGCAGAAATCGAACTGCAAAATAATGCCCACATCAAGATCATCCTCACCCACCAGACAAGCTTCGGAAAACTTATAATGCGAGTTGGAGCAGCAACCGACAACTTGCAACTATTTGAGGTTGCAACTAAAATTGGACAAAAGAAAATAAGCTTTATCATTGATACAGGTGCCTCTGTAACAATATTACCATACAGTCTGGCGCCCGGTCTATCCATAAATTCCACACCTGTGCGTCTCTCAGCGGCAAATGGAGAGACCATAAAATGCTTTGGGGAAATACAGTTGGACATTGTTATTCCAGGTTTACGCCGTTCATACCCTTGGACTGTTGTAATTGCGGACACCATCAACCCCCTTTTAGGTGCAGACTTTCTTCGCCACTATGGCCTCATTCTGAACTGCAGTGATGGCAGACTGATAGATGAGACAACACGCCGTTATGTGCAAGGTGGATGGGTCACAGCCCGCATTCAAAATATAACAGTGAACAACCATAGTGATCTACCTGAAAGAATACAGTCCCTTCTTCAAAAATTCCCAAAACTTACCAGACCACGCACGGAACAACCTCTAGCATCTAACACAAGAGTAACTCACGTCATAGACACTGGAGATAATGCCCCAACCTATGCCAAAGTTCGACAACTGTCTGAAGAAAAATATGAAGCAGCAAAGCAGGAGTTCGCAGAACTTTTAAAAGCTGGCATAGTAAGACCTTCAAAATCTCCATGGTCTTCACCAATCCATCTAGTCCCAAAACTAACTACAGGAAAATGGAGAGTATGTGGTGACTTCAGACACCTCAACCACCTGACAAAACCAGACAGATACCCGATCCCAAACATCAACAGCCTCGGATCCAAGCTTTTTAAGAAGAAAATATTTTCAAAGATTGACCTACTACAGGCCTATCACCAAATTCCTATCCAAAAGGCTGATATTGAAAAATCTGCCATGATAACGCCGTTTGGCCTCTTTGAATATTCATTTATGCCATTTGGATTGCGAAATAGCAGTTCAACCTTCCAAAGATTTATGGACAGCATATTCATGGATGTTGGCTGCGTTTTTGTATACATTGATGATATTTTAGTGTTTTCCGAGTCAGAAGAACAACACCACAGTGACCTCGAAAAGATCCTCTCACTTCTGGAGGAAAACAATCTTAAAATCTCCATCGACAAATGCCAATTTTATAAAAGCAATATCGAATTTTTGGGCTATAATGCAAGTGCTGAAGGACTTAAGCCAATGGCACAAAAAGTTAAAGACATAAAAAACTTCCCAGAACCAATGGACTCCAAATTGCTCCGATGATTCCTGGGAATGGTAAATTTTTACAGGAAATTAATCCCACAGGCTGCAGATGTGCTACTGCCTTTGACTGAAGCCATTAAACACAATCCTGCAGCTAAAACACTAGAATTAGGCCCACCTGAAAAAGAAGCATTTGTCAAAATAAAAGACATCCTTGCTGAAATATCTGCATTGACACACCCTGATCCAAATGCCACACAATACCACCTTGTCACGGATAGCTCCAACTATGCTGTAAGTGCAGCACTACACCAAATGATAAATGGTGAATCAATCCCTATCGGATTCTACTCCTGAAAGCTATCGGAGAGCCAAAAGAAGTACTCCACCTTTAACAGAGAACTATTAGCGGCATACCAGGCAGTGTTGCATTTTAAACCACAAATAGAAGGTAGAAATGTTACTCTGTTCTTGGATCATAAACCACTGTCCCTAGCTTTTAAAAAAAAGACACCAATGAAATCTGATATACAACAGCGATATTCATCAATCATTACTGAATATGTTGTAGATGTGTCTTACATCAGAGGAGAAGACAACATTGTTTCTGACTGTCTATCTCGACCAGTGTGCACAGTAACCATAGATCCCTGTGATTTACCAGCTATAAGCGAATCACAGAAAATGGATGAGGAACTTAAAACATACGAAAGTCAGTTAAAAACGTATAAAATACAAGGATCATCAATCTGGTGTAACTTATCAACATCCACTCCCAGACCCTACATACCCGAACCACTACACAAGAGGATCTTTGACATGTTCCACAACATCTCACATCCAGGACCTACACCAACAACCAAAATAATAAAATCGAGATACTTTTGGCCAGATATGGACAGGAGTATACGAACTTGGGCAAAAGACTGTCTTCAATGTCAACAACACAAAATTTCCAGACACACTAAAACAGAAGCCATACCATTCTCCTTACCATCTGGAAG
The DNA here is from genome assembly GCA_963585895.1 of Sepioteuthis lessoniana. Classification (NCBI taxonomy): domain Eukaryota; kingdom Metazoa; phylum Mollusca; class Cephalopoda; order Myopsida; family Loliginidae; genus Sepioteuthis; species Sepioteuthis lessoniana. The sequence continues at coordinate 24,685,354 of OY757937.1, read as the reverse complement.
ATTTGAGACAGTCCACATTGACATCATTGGCCCACTACCACCCACCACTACATACGATGGTGTATACACATCTCCAGCCAGATATGTACTCACATGCATTGATAGAGCAACAAGATGGATGGAAGCCACACCTTTACAGAACACATCCGCTTCCACCATCGCATTAGCCTTCCTAAACACATGGATCTACCGCTTTGGGGTTCCATTACACGTAGTGACAGATCGAGGAAGCCAGTTTGAAAGCGAACTATTCAAAGACCTATCCACTATTACTGGATTCCACAGATTCCGCACAACGGCATATCACCCTCAAACCAACGGGATTATTGAAAGGGTACACCGAACCCTAAAGACTGCAATCATGGCACGAAAGCAGAGCTGGCTAGATGCACTACCAATCATACTACTTGGAATTAGGAATATGCCCAATGACCAAGGTTTTTCCCCAGCCGCTGCATTTACAGGAACCCAACTACTACTGCCCAAACTCATAATGGACGAAGAAGATCCGGATCTACATGGAGATGACATAAGAAAAATTGCCAAAGAAATGCAAAAGTTGAATATGGCTCTACTCTCAGAAGGACAGCTACATACAACACAAAAAGCATTCATACCGGAAGATTTGAAGTCAGCAACCTATGTGTGGCTCCGAACAGATAGAATTCGAAAACCGCTGGAAGCTCCATACTCGGGCCCACATAGGGTTATCCAAAAACAAAACAAATACTTCCAAATAGAAACACCATCCGGAGAGAAGCAAACAGTCTCGATAGAAAGGCTGAAACCAGTTAAGTTCCGTGGTGCTAACAACAATGGTAACACTGGCAGCAAAAACACCAAACAGTGGACAGCAAACGACAATACATCAGGAGACACGGCATCTCAAACACAGGACACACCCAAAGAACCTACTGTCACACGCTCAGGCAGACGTGTTCGCTTTGCGAAGCACAATGACCATATTTACTACACATAAAAGAGGCAGTAACAAAATAACTCACCTTACTACATAAGTCATAAAATAAGTAAGAAACCTAAACACACTCCACGAATTATCAACACACTCAACAGAGATTCTTGCAATAGCTCCGCTATTTCGGGTGGCGATGTATTGTGGGGATTTAAGAATTAACAATAAAACTCCCAAACGGATGTTGACTCGTCGGCTGCCATATACAAAATGTATAAATGCGTTGCCATGCATAAGGCTCCACGCATCCATCCGGTTAAAAATCAGAAAAAAAAAAAGTAAAATAATAAAAAGTAAAGTCGCCAATGGGAAGCGGTCGCGCCAAAATTAGAAGGATTTTGGAGTGGCGAATTTGGAGCCGGTGGAGAGAGATAAATACTCAGGTTTTTCTGTGAACCGCATCAGTGAGAACAAAAGGAGACCCAAGGAAGCACATAAATACGATAACCAGTAGAGAAGTAACGTCCGCCCTCGAGTTAAGAGCCGAAACTACCTCTCTGTTAATTCCACTGCTTGACCATAAAAAAAGAAAAGAAAAGAAAAGAAAAAGGAATAAGTACTCTTTAAAAACATTCTCCTCCTTTCCCCTGTTTCTTGACATCTGACTTTCCACCACTTCGAAAATTTACTACTCGCAAAGGGGAACTTCTGAACATTCAAATCCAAGTTGACGTTTTTGTTTTATAAAAATTGTTTAATTATTAGATGTTCCTTGTTTGTTTTGTGTTAAATGAAGTTTTTCTCATTGTATGTTGTAACACTCCCAAACCCCAACCAACAGGCCATAGATCTATCCCATTTCTGACACCAGTTGTTATATTTAGCGTATGGTGGCAAGGAAAAGACAAACACAGGTTGAAAGTTTTGAACAATTATATTAACGGAAGGAAAAACAAGGTGATAAAGCAAAGAATCAACTGTACAAAATTGTAGCATACAATGTCAAGTGAAAGAGTGAGTTGATGTGTGTGTGTGTGTGTGTGTGTGTGAAGCCTGAGTTCATGTACAGTCACGTATGTTGTAAGTTAAGGAACTCACTTGGTGGATATGGTGGTATAAGGGTGGTAAGGGTGCCAGATGATCTCAGTGGTAGTAGTAGTCATGGACAGGGTGGCATTGTAGCCAAGTCAGCAGTTGTCACAGCAGGTGATGTTTTCAGAGGAGTTTTTATGGCTGTAGCGTGTTCTATTCTTCCACCCTTCTGGTCAGTCTCCTCTTTTGCAGATCTTCGCTGCTTAAATAGCTACCCTTTGGATCGAGTTGGTTCTGGGAAATTTTTTAGGGGGAAGATTTATGATTGGCTAAAAAAGGGTATTTTGTTAAATTGAATTAATTTCTTGCATTCTCGCCCGGAAGCCCTGCGCGGAGCCTCTTGCACAAAGACGCATTTTATTCATTGTTTTGGCAGCAGCCATCAAGCTAACATCCAGTCGAATGCTACCCTTCTCCAGCCACGTGTGTTTTTTGAATGAATCTTGCTATATAACATTAGGGAATAAGCAAAAGTCACAGGGAGCAAGGTCTGGACTATAGAGAGGGTGAAGAACTGTCTTGATGCCCATCTTGGTCAAAATAGTCTATGATAAGGATGGAGTTGTGGACTGGTGCATTGTCCTGGTGGAAATGCCACTGACCCGATTTGAAGAGTGCTGGCCTCTTCCCTAGGAATCTCTTCCTGAACTCCCTTAAAACCTCAACATTGTATTCCTTGTTGACTGTCTGTCCAGTGGGAACCCAGTGCATGTAGATCATGCCAGTGCTGTCAAAAAAAGGGATCATCAAAAGTTTGTGGGTAGATTTGGTCTGTCTGGCCTTCTTGAGTCTGGGAAAGCCAGCATGCTTCCTCTGGGAACTCTGTCTCTTGGTCTCTGGGTCATAGCAGTAGATCCAGCTTTCATCGCATGGCATTTTTTCCAAGTTTAAAACAGAATTTTATCGCATATCGTTCTTTTAAAGTGTCCTCACATCCAGATTGCATTTTTGAAATTCACCAGCTGTAACAATCAGGCTTTAGTAGGGTATATTCGAATTCCTGCTGTAGCTGTTCATTTGAAACTGAAATCATAAAAATTGGTCAGTCATCTCATAAGATGTATAGCAATAACATACTGAATTTTCAAGAGTCTATGACAATTTTAAATGCCTGTACAAAAAAGTCTGGAAACTTATTGAATTCACTACATACTTGAAGAAGACTAAAAAGGAAACCAATTTGTAGCTGAAAGGAGAATGGCTACATAAGTTGGAAAAATTGTCACATATCCTCATTTTAACTCGAGCAATACCTGATAACCTTGCTTAGTCATCATTATAATAATTAAATTATAGCTATTAGAAGATCCAAAGCTATTCAAAAATATGATGACAACACCACTGTAAGAAAAAAATAAAATTCTATGTATATAAGGGGTGTACTTATTTTTGGACTGCTACATATTCATATTTTTAGTTTGTGTTTCAATACTATAGAGTTTGGTAATAAGTAATACCTAATAATATCCATTTTGATTGTATAATATTCTACTAGAAATGATAAAATCCTGCTATCTTTGTTTTAGAAGAAAATTAACTTTTTTTTTAATTATTAAAGCTATAGTTATTTGTGAGCAACATTAAATATCTCGAACTTATCAAAATAGTTTTATACAGAAGAAGCCACTTATGATCATTTTTAGATAGCAATAACTAAGTAATAATATTAAGAAAAAGATATTAAGATAAGAATATTTCATATTCATTGTTATAAATTCACTGAGATAACATTACAAACAAATTAATATGAAATTGATTGATTTGAAATTAATTATCAATCTCGCTATTCTATATTCCTATAACTATTATACATATATGATAACAATAAACATTTGATATTATCCTCATTTACAATAAGGGAGACATGTAGCATAACAGTTACTATTGTAAGTAAATGGATTCAATGAACCAGGTTCAAATCCTGAATGTTTGTATTTTACTTTGCCTTAATGATCATTAGGAAAGACAGGAATTTATTTCTTTTCTACTCTAGGGGAAATAGGCAAGACAAAGAAAATCTGATTTCAAAATCTGAAGAATGTTGTTCAAAGAATCTGTGACACATTGGTGCATCATTCTTCTGTTATCAGCTCATCCAAAAAGTGTGGCTTGTCCTAAACAAGCCTTCACCACTATAACCAAATCTCTGGTGTAAACAGTCTAGTGGTTAACTAGATTGTTGAGCAGTTATACATTGTGAGTGACAGAATAGTCTCTGTATCTATTCAGAATATCATTGTTAATATAATAGTTCTAATGAGAATAGATTTAATTCAGAGTTATAAATAATTTTGTATTATTAAAAATTGATACAAAACTTATTGACCAGAAATTATTCATTTGTTAGAATTTCTTTTAAAGTATTATTTGGCAATTGATTTTCATTTTGATGATGATAATAATGATAGTAACAATTATAACAAATGTTTTTCTCTGTATTTGATATTGTTTGAAATGACAAGACATTTTATCAAAATATACAGTGACATGACAATGCAGGGAGTAATAGATCCATGCTTTTCCCAATGTTTAGGGGATAAAAACAACTGGAACTTTCTTCACCACTTCAAATATTTTTTTTTATCACAACTTTCAGGTTATTTTACATTCTACAATAATTTTAAAGTAAGCAACAATGATTGCAGGTAAATATGTAACTTCTAGTCTGAAACATACTAAACATATTTACTCAGATTCCATATCCTTTTCAGCTCATCTAACATGAACAGTGCCTTACTAAGATTTGGCTACATGGACACTTGAGTCAAAATTCAAATTGCAGTATTATATTTTCCAATAAATATTACACCATTTTATATCTCCAAAGAATTAAGAAAAAAATTTCTTTCTTTTCTTTCAGCTGACATATGCTAACAACAACATTTCTCAAATTCCAAATCATTTGGTAGAAAATTATTGTATGAAAGCAAAACGTCTGGATCTGAGCCACAATCATCTAAGGTAAGGTCTACTTCAACTATATTGCAGTTTTAAAGCTTATCAAATTGCATTTGTTAAATTATAATTTTATTGCACAAGTTGGTTTCAGTTAAATATGGTTATCTGAGCTGGTTGACTATATATATATATATATATATATGCATGTATGTGTGTGTGTGTGTATATATATATATATATATATATGCATGCATGTGTGTGTATATATATATATATATATATGCATGTATGTGTGTGTGTATATATATATATATGTGTATATATATATATATATATATATATATGCATGTATGTGTGTGTATATATATATATAAATATATATGCATGTATGTGTGTGTATATATATATATAAATATATATGCATGTATGTGTGTATATATATATATATATATATATGCATGTATGTGTGTGTATATATATATATATATATATGCATGTATGTGTGTATATATATATATATATGCATGTATGTGTGTGTATATATATATATATATGCATGTATGTCTGTGTATATATATATATATATATATATGCATGTATGTCTGTGTATATATATATATATATGCATGTATGTGTGTATATATATATATATATATGCATGTATGTGTGTGTATATATATATATATATATATGCATGTATGTATATATATATATATATATATATACACATATGCATGTATATATATATATATATGCATGTATGTATATATTGTGACGTGGCATAAAATATTTATCCCAGGACGGGAGTTTATTTTTCGCACGTGTGAAGTCGGGGCAGTCTGGCAGTCCTAGTTAAGAGTCCTTTCTTGGGCATATGGGAACTGGCAGATAATGTGGGGGTTAACTTGGGGCTAGACTGACTGCCGCAGGCAAGGGGTTTCCAAATTTCACGTTGCACACACCCACCAGGCCCCTTCGTTTTCCTACCACCCCCAGGATAATGGAAGATATGGGCCTCTAGGTTTAGATATAACATTATTATTTATCATAATCGACAATTTCAATTTCCCGTGTAATGTTTTTAAAGGCAAATAAGACATTTAGCAAGAATAAATTGAGGCGAAATGAAGCTTAAAAGGAATATGCAAAAGAAGGCAACTCGATAGGCAAACAATACAACAGGATATTTAAAATATAACATGGTTTTTAATAAGTGCGGACCAAATCAACATTTAAGGTGCTGGCTATATTACCAGCAGACAACATCAAATACAAATGTCTTTCTTTCGTTTTCTTTTCTCTCTTTTCTGTCTTTACTCTTGAACCTTGAAAAGGTAGCAAAGTCCATTCATATGTTTAGAGTTTATGAAATGAATCTTTTCATTCCATTTCTCTTCTTTTCTTAATGCATATAATTCTCTATATGTTTCTTTCTTTAAATTGAGAGGGAGAGCATACAATTGCAATACTTAGGAAGGGTGGAGGGAGAAAACGGTTTTAAGGTTTACTTAGCTTCTTCAACGGGTTTCTTCTGAGATTTCTTTTCTTTTACGGGCTAGCAGGATTCTATGGAGCTTGGCTTGAAGGCATCTGCTATCTCCTGTCCAAGAGCTCTCTTTCGCTTCTTCGCCCGGAGTTTTGGCGACAGTTTCAACACATCTTGTCACGGCGAACTCCATCCTAAAACTGAATTCTTTATCTCTATTTCCTCTGACGAAAAGGGTGCTACTTCCGGCTTTAGGGTTCTGGCCAATCATTCAGCCTCTTTCTTCTTCCTCACCCTGTCAGGCGATTCATTCGGGCTACTATACTGACCCCTATGTCCCTTTCTCTATCCAGCCAGTTAGGTTTATGGAATACAGATAGCTTGACCTCAATTTCCACCTGCCTCAGCGGTCAGTCACAGGGCAGTTAGTTCAAACACCGACAGGGAAGAGAAATTAAATCTTACTTCCTTACTCTCAATGGGACACCACGTGACAGTGTGTGTATATATATATATATGTATATATGCATGTATATATATATATATATATATGCATGTATGTGTGTATATATATATATATATATATGCATGTATATACGAGGTAATACGATAAGTTTCCAGACTTTTTTCGTATGGGCACTTTTATTGATAGCACACACATGAAACTGACAAGTATGGAGTTGTGGACTGGTGAATTGTCTAGTCGGAAATGCCACTGACCCGATTAGAAGAGTGCTGGCCTCTTCCAACGGAATCTCTTCCTGAACTCCCTTAAAACCTCAACATAGTAACTCTAACCCTGACCCTTTGGCCAATCAACTGTGGTGTATTGACTTCCTTACTCCTCCCACACCTCTCATCATCCCTCACAGACTCCCTGCCTTCCTTGAATCTCTTATGCCACTGATGCTCAATTCATGCAAGATGGTCAAAAAGCAGTCTGAAGCATTCCATACATTTCTGTGGCATTTTTTCCAAGTTTAAAGCAGAATTTTATTGCATATCGCTCTTCCTCACATCAATGCCAATTCCTCTTATACATATATATTAAATATAATATGATTTGGTTTGGTTTGGTTTGGTTTTATGGAATATCAATCATTGTCAGTTATTTAATACCAAAGTGTGTGTGTATGTATGTATGCATGTGTGTATATATATATATGCATGTATATGCATATGTATGTATATATATATATGTATGTGCACGTGTATGTATGCATGTATATGTCTGTGCATGTGCATGTATATATATATATATATATGTGTGTGTGTGTGTATATATGCATGCATGTGTGTGTATATGTATGTATATATGCATGTGTTTGCATGTATATATGTGTAAGGCCTACAGCTTTTCTACTTTTAATTTTTATTAGTACTACATTGAGATATTCCTTTGTAAACTTTCCTAGTTTGAAATCTAGTTGGATATCAATAATTTTTGTGAGAGGTGTGCCATTGACTTTAGGGGAGTTTCCAAGCAGATTCTTGAAATGTTCTTTCCACATCTGAATTTGTTGTTCTTGGCTGGTGGTTTTTAGTTTTTAGATGGTCTTCCTTTTGCTCATTTCATTTACTGTTTGCCATGCAATATCTTCTCCAGTGTTTCTTATTTTATTGATCTGACTTTGAATGTTTCTTTTTGTTCTGTATTAGTTAGTTCTCTTTATGCTTTCTTAAGTTTCTATGCGTTGACATTTGTTGGATTTCTATTTTCATGTTAACTGGTTTTTTTATTAACTACCAGTGACTCCCATGGAACTCTACATTTGGCTCTTGGTTTGGTTGGTATGCATTCCACTGCTGCTTTATATATGTATATATATATATATATATATGTTCATATATGTCTATAAGTATGTGTGTGTGTGTGTGTGTGTGTGTGTGTGTGTGTATATATATATTTATATTTGTATATATATATATATGTACATTGGCATAATGGTTGGAGTATTCACCAATAGTCTGGGAGACCGAGGTTCAATGCCAGGTCAAATCTTACCAAAGACTCAAAAAATGGTACTTAATGCCTCCTTGCATAACACTCAGCATTATGAGATATGGATCAAGACTTAGTGGAGCAATCCAGAGAAAGGAGTTGAATCCTCCCCTGCACCTCGATATAGTAGCTATTGAAAAGGGAGCCATCAGTTCACCTAACTTATATAACACGTCACTTAATAAGTCCCAGGCTTAACTAATAAAACAACAACTTTATGACAAAATTTGATTTTATTCATCAACATAGTCTCCTTCTAGGGTGATACACTGATTCCAAAAAACGTCTCAGTTTCCAATATCACTTCTCTTAACAGGAGCATTCTTTTGAGGTCTGCAAACAGCTAATAGTTGATGGGGGCCAGATCTAGAGAATAGGGTGGGTGCAAAAGTAATTTGAAGTGTAATTCATGTACTTTTACCATCATTGCAATCAACTTGTGACACAGTGCATTGTCTTGGTGAAAGAGCACTTTTTTCTTCTTCATTTATGGCCGTTTTTTGGTGATTTCTTCTTTTAAATGCACCAATAACACTATATAATATTTGCTATTGATGGTTCTTCTTTTCTCAAGGTAATCGATGAACAAAATAACTTGCACATCCCAAAATACGGAGGCCAAAACCTTGGCTGCCGATGTTTGTGTCTTTGTTCACTTTGAACGGCTTTCACCTGCTACTGTCCACTCAGCTGGCTGCCAATTTGACTCTGGAGTGAAGTCTTGGATTCATGTTTCATCCATTGTCACAAATTTATGCAAAAACTTCTTTATGTTGCATTGAAACAGTTGCAAACAACGCTCAAAATCGTTGACATGTTGTTTTTGATCAACTATGAGTAAACGCAGCACCCACTTTGAACACAGCTTTCTCATTGACAAATGTTCATGCAAAATGGTGAATACGCTGCCTTCTAATATCTTCAACTCTTCTGCTATCTCACGCAACTTCAATTTACATTTATGGAGTTTTTTGGTGTTTACTGGGACAACTGCCAAATTTGGGCAACCTGAGCGTTCAACATCATTTGTGTCTGTACAACTGCTTTTAAAGTCAGCATACCACCTCTTAATTGTTGTTTCTGACAGAGCAGAGTCTGAATAACACGTATCAACCCATTGCTTTGCTTGAATTGTATTTTTCCCATCAGAAAGTAATGCTTTATCAACACACGAAATTCAGATTTTTCCATTGTTTTGAAAATTTGCAACAGTAACTTCACTTAAATAACTGTAATTTGTAAATCCAATTGTACTCAAATTTTGACATATGCTATTTTAAGTTTAATACTTTATAAAAATCATATAGATTTTTTATTAGTGGTGCCATCTATATGTCTGGTCTAGGACTTATTGAGTGATGTGTTAAATGTATATATATTTCTAAACGAAATGTTGACTCGTGGATAATATCTCAGTGTCTTATAATGTATTAGGTTATCCCAAAGAGAGTAACGTAACACAGACTATTTGGTAGGAAACAGAACAAGTCAATTAATATGATATGGCATTTGACTGTACACAATATGAGTAGGAAATTAAGTTCCTGTCCTTGGCTTTACAAGAGCCACAAGCATTCAAGGAACAAACAGAAAAGTCCATACAACAAAAAGGTAGTAAACGGATTAATTTTTATTAAAAAAAAATCTTTTCACTGAAAATAAAACAGCACTTTGAAAAAAAAGGAAAAATAAAAAGTCAAACATACCTCATGTGTACAACTAAGAACTATTTATTACCAAGTAAATAAAAATAAATAAAAAGGAGTTACAAAGTTTTGAAGAAAAACACTAATTGCTAAAATTAATTGCTATTTTAGCAACCAGTCAAAAAAACTGAATCAAGTAACAATGATACAAATTGTTTTGAAAAAACACCAGGTCACTTATGAATTACAAGGAACTGATATGTCTTCAACAAACAAAGGAGCTGGTACTTACAACTCAAAAAAAGGGGTGTTGCATGAATGGAAAAAAGATTTAGAATATCTCTTGGGAAAACCTATTCACTTTTCTGTCAAGAACACAACAAATAATGCAGACACATGGGGTTCATTCAGCAATTCTTTCAGCACTTATATAGGACTGCAAATTCATTTGTACACCTCATGGTCTGAGTCAAGACTGCACAAATTCACAGATATAGGCAACAGCATATTTCACTAGGAAGAATACAGCTCTGCAGGGTAATTCTGGGACACCTCGTGGTTAAAGTTAAGACAGCACAAATTCAAAGATATAAATAACAGCATATTTCTCCTGGAGAAGTCCAGCACAGCAAGAAAATTCTCAGAGAGATTTACTCCCTATACACTATTTTCCCTTAACTGCAGGAAACAGCAAGATTAAAAACCAGAACATCCTGCGAACATTCACAGGACTACTAAAATTGATATCTTGACTGCCTCATGACCTGAGCAGAAAGAGGATAATTCTTTCAACAGGCAGTGTCAGTTCCAAAAAATCCCGTCATTTCCTTCCAGCAGTGACAACCATAAAAGTCCCTTCCAAGATGGAGTTCCCGTTACAATAGAATAATTCCTTGTAATTCATGAATGACCCAATGGTGTAATGGTTATCATCGTAGGAAATGGACACGGCAACACGAGTTCAAATCCTGAATGAGACTGATTGCATTTCACATAGCACTAATACCCTTGGGAAAGGTATGAATCCAATTATTCTCCCTCCAGCTATGGGTAAATAGTATGACAGACTGGGTTCTTCAGCCTTGGTTAGGCAATTAGTCTAGGAGAAGGAAAACTCTGAATTCAAACCTGTTAAACTCCGCTTAAAAATTGACCTTGTGTCATAGCTTGCCCGTGCGGAGGGGTTGGTAAATAGGATGAAATAATTCCAATGGTGGAAACCACTTACTCTTCTCAGGTCTGGAAAATAAAAGGAGCAAACTACCATGTCTGCTCTTCTCAAGTCCTGTTTGTGAAAGAGGTTAGTTTCCCCAGTTCATCCTGTTACATGACCAAAAAGGACTCATGACATAGGATAGTTCTTTAAACCCTGTGACAAGGGAGACCACCCCGTTTAGTCTCCCAAAATGTGTGTATATGTATGTACATATGTGTGTGCATGCATATGTATATATACATATATATATGTATGAAAAAAATAAGTGGAAAAGTGGATAAACCAACACTGACAACAGATTCAGCAGTGGTATTCTGTTCTTTATTTAAAAAATGACTTTATCAGAATGAAAATGGATTTTTCTAAAGTTCAGCAATTGAGGAAATAGATAAAGATAGAAAAACCAAATTTTATTCTAATGAATTTCTTTTTTTAAATAAAGAACAAAATATCATTGCTGAACCCATCATCAGTGTTGGTTTATCCACTTTTCCACTTATTTTTATAATTTTGTCAAATTGACCAAAATCTACCATTTCTCAATATATATATATATATATATATATATATATATATATATATATATATATATATATATGCATTTATATGTGTATATATCATTTGCCTAAATTTCTGAGATGAAGTCCGATAACTTTTATCACTTAGAATATTCAGACTATTGTCTTCATTTTTATTGTTGTACTCACAACATTTTGGCCTTTTTCAGGTGTGTTATGCCAAACTTTGGAGCCAACATAGAACCTCAAACTGAACCCTTTATTTAATCCACAGTGGTAGATTGTTCTATCCCATTAACCATGACTGAGTACAAGTGTTAAGCTATAGTTAGTATTCTTTTTTATCTAAAAAGAAATCATTTAAAATTGCAATATGAGCTAAGCTAAAAAATCATACATAATAGTTAGAAGTATCTCATAGGCTGTTGGAGACTTTAAGTTTATAAATCCCAAAAACTCATTCTGAATTGTCTAGCTGGACATATGGTGCTGTGGATAAAATGTTGTTTAGAAAGTACTTCTGAGTGAAATCATCTGGAATTTCCAGATTTAATCCAACCTAAAAGTATGAAAAATTCTTAGCTGCACCTAGAAAGCCCAAAAAAAGATCCATAGCTGAACATTTTTGCTGTGACAACACATTACCACTTTTTTTTTAAACTAGAAAAACCAATTCTTATTTCTAGCTTAACTTCTGTGCAGGTGAATCCTATACAAAGGTGAGAGGTATACAACAAATTTAAAATCTACTTGAAGCTTACAACTTTTTGAACAACCCTCATATATGCATTATTGTTTTGTTATAAAATTTCTATTCAATACTTTGATTAAACCTGAATAACTGAATAGTTCAAATACTCAATATCTAATCTCTTTGGTTAGGTTGCTCAGTCAGCTGGAGCTGTAGAATACACTGACTGCACCTCTGCAGAGGGGTAAGACCCCCCCCCCTGAATTAGTGTCCTGAATATGACACAAAACAACCTGATGGTGAGGTTCCAGTGATGCTGGAGCTTTGGGGAATGCAGAGTACCCATTCATTGCCATTGCTTCCAGGTTCACTCTGGCCCGAAATAGTAGCACCCGATAGGGTCCTATCTATGGGTTAAATAGAACAAACTGCATACTTATGCTAAACTGAATTGTTTCAATTAGAACTGTTTGACTAAACTGAATAGCTTGAAATATAAATGTTTTTGACAATTAAACTGTACTTACATTTAAACTGCGTGCTAATGCTAAACAGAATTGTTTGAAATTGAACTGTTTTTGACATTGAAACTGTACTTACACTTAACTGAATTGTTATATATAGAACTGTTTTGACATTTAACTGTGTGTAAACAAAATCTGTACTTATATAAAACTGAATTAGCTGAATTAAAACTGTTTGAATGAGCTGAATAGTTTGAAATAGAAATGTTTTTAACAATTAAACTGTCTACTTATGCTAAACTGAATAGTTTGAAATAGATGTGATTATTTGCATAAAAATGGATTTGGCATTGAATAACCTACAAAGTTTGATATGCCTAAAACCCAACCAACCAACCAAATCTTTGGTTAGGCAATAACTAAACCTTTCTTGAGACAGTTTCTCAGTGAGTGTTTTAAATAATTTATATCTAAAATATTTTATTTTCATTTATAAATGTTACTTTATATATTTATGTTTTTACATATATTCATAATCAAATAAAGCCCAACCTGCTTTTTCTGCCCTGTTGTTGAGCCTTAAAATACACTGTATCCCCAACAGAGGGGTAAGACCCCCCCCAAAAAAAAAGAAAGGGCTCCAGGTTATGACACTAAACTTCATCTGATGATGAAGTTCTAAATCTGGGGAGTGTAGAGTACCTCTTCATTGGTCTACCAAAGTGATAGTATCTGTTAATATCCCACCTAGGAGTCAAATAGATCTTTTAGAATTATTTATATTCAATAGGACCAAGTGAAAAAAATAGGTCTTAAGAGACAACTATACAAAAATGTAAATATGAATATAATTCCCTAACCTTTTGGCATAAAATAAGCCAAGACTGGTTGACATGCCATTAAAATTAATCACTCAATCATATAGTCAAATTTTATACCATGTTCCATTTGTTGGTCTCTATTTTCCTTTTGCTGGGAAATTTTGAAAATTAGTTTCTTGTTATTTTGACATTGACTTCAACTATTTTTTGCCAGTAGTTTTTAGATGGAAAATGCAGAACTGGGAATTAATGAAAATTGGCAAATAACAATCGGTTAAGTAGTTTATTGCAAAACTTTCCTTCTATCACTTGATTGGCTAAGATTGGCTGAGAGAGATTAATTTTGGGGGATTTGGACAGGTTTTAGAGAGATAATGAAAGAAGAAAAAGTTGTTTCTTTTTAAAGAAATAGAAAACAAATCCATTCTAATAGAAAAAGACAAAAAGTTTTAGAACTGAGCATTCCAAACTTTTTGCATTGGCAAAACTTTAGATATACATTTGAAAATGTATATAAAAAGTATAAAAAATAACTGGCCAGTATGTTGGCAGAGCATAGAATATGCTGACTGTACCCTCTGCAAGGGGTAGGAACCCCCCACTTCAAAAGGGTGGTATGACACTAAATTGCATCTGATGATGAGGCTCCAGTCCTGGAGATTTGGGGTATGTAGAGTACCCCTTCATTGCAATCATTCCCAACTCCACTCTGATCTGGAGTGATAGTATCTGTCAGGTTTCTATCTATGGGTCAAATAGATCTGTTTAAAAATTATTGGTATTCCATCAGACCATGTGCAAAAAAAAACATCTCCACAAAAAATGTCAAGATGAACATAAAATGAATGTAATTCATTAACTTCTCTGCATAAAATAACCCTAAAAGAGTTGACATGCCACTAAAATCAATTAGTCAGGGTGGGGGTCTGAGAAAGAATAGATGAAGAATTTATAAGATGTATCTTTTTATTTTCTTTTTTTTTTTTTCTTTCTGCTTATATATATAAGTATATATGCAAATTCTGATATATATATATATATATATATATATATATATATATATATATATATATATATATATATATCACCTACACCTATCACATACTTGAGGAAGAGATAGAGAGAAAGAAAAATAGGAAGAGAAGGCCTATATTGGGTTGACGAAGGGAAATATTTCTACTAGCATAGTTTACACTGTTTCTTGAGTCTCCTTGGGTCTTATGTATTTTGTAACAACCATGCATTTTCATGACATCATGTCGTTATGAGTTCATTTGCATACACATCTCTCTCTCTCTCTTTCTCTCTCTCTCATCTATGTCCTCTTCAGCCAACAATCTATATATTTGTGCTTTATTTCCTATTCCACAGCTTCAGATTCAAATGGCCTCAGCATCTACCATCAGAAGTTGTCGACTTTATCCATGCCAATGAGTTCCAATTTCTTTTCTCTGTGCATCTAATATGACATTATCAGTGACCAAAATATCACACCACTGAGTTTTGAAAGTTCTGGGTTAAAGTAACAACTGTTAACTAATTTCTACTTTCTCACTAATAAAGCAAAACATCAACAGTAAAATCTCTACTATCTCATTTTGTTCTTACTGTGTTTCTTTTAAAACAGGGGTTTTTAATATGGGGCTAGACTACTTACCTACAGACCCTAGTAAAAACATATTGTCACCCAAATTTTCCTTAAACTATTTAAGTAGAGATTATTTTTTATTTTAATTCACATAGACTTTTTATGCTAGTTCACATACTCCCAGGTATTTACTGTTGCATTGACTTTTTATTTTAGTTCACATATACTCTGGCATTTAGTGTCATAGACTTTTTATGCTAATTCAAATACACCCTGGCATTTCGTGTTATGTAGACTTTTTATGCTAGTTCACATATGCCCAGGCATTTCATGTTACATAGACTTAGGCAGACTTAGCATGACAGTTATCATCTTAGAAACTGAATTAGTGACCTGAATTCAAATCCACTTAAAAATTGACCTTGTGTCATATCGTGCCTGAAGTGGAGGGGTTGGGTAAATATACACTGTCACATATACAGTCATTTTTGCCAATAAAAGATCTTCCTAGCAGCAGATTTTTAACTTTATTGTAGTGTAACAATATAGCTGTTTGAAATTACTGATTCTTCTTCCTCAACTCACCTGACCCCCTCCTTCACATCTTCCCTGAGACATTAATGATATTTTTGTGTCCTTGGCTTTTCGACCCCTTGTATTAAATTCTAAAATCTTCACAGATCTGCATTTGTTAGATAAACTTAATTCTGTCAGTGAGTTAAAAAAAAAAGTGGTAAGCAACAAAATTTAATGTTGTTTTAGTTTTGGTAAACTTTGAAGTATTTTCTGATGTTTTTCTTTTGGATTAAATGTGAACATTTGCAACATTGAGGGGAAGAAATTCTATGATAGAACAAAAGCAAGAAAGACTGTTTTGATAGTCTGAAAGCAACAAACATTGACAGTTGACATCTTACGAAAAAGATGTTTTTTTTTTATTTGTACATTTCTAAAATATCTATTGTGGATTTCTACCCACTATACATTTGTTGTCAAAAGCTTAAATCACAAATTAGTTAAGCCCACAGTAAATGAAAACAATCAATCATTAATAATAATAATATAATCTATAAACAAATGTAAAAGCCACTCAAAATTTAGACAAATGTCTGAGTCTTTCAAATAGGATTTATTTACAAAGGTAGAGAACCAAACTATGAAGTTACATTTCACTTAACTTCTTTTTTGATCTGTAACATTGCAAAAAATGAAATAAACAGGGAATTCTTCCAAATTGTAGATGTGTCAGTACTACTATATGGTAGCACCACTTGGACTTTAACGAAACACTTGGAGAAAAGACTAGATGGGAACTACACAAATATGCCACTTCCTGTTCAAACTAATCCTGGAAGCAGCACCCAACAAAACATCAACTGTACGGCCACTTACCTCCCATCTTTCAAACCACCCAATAAGATGAACAAGACATGCTGGGCTTTGGTGGAAAAATGAGGATAAATTCATAAGCAACATTCTCATATGGACTCCTTCTCATGGACACATCAGTGTTTGTTGTCCAGCAAAAACTTTCATTCGTTAATTCTGTGCAGACACTGTATAACTATCAAGAGAACCAGGCAGGAGTGATGGCCAATAGAGCTGGATAGTAAGAGTGAGTCAAAGGAATCCATACTGTTGGTATACCTTGATGATGATGTAACATCGCAAAATTTAGTAATTAGATCATCAAATCCTATTTTTAATCATTTAATGTTACTGTCATGATTTTCTTTTTATTCAATACTTTCATTCATCCAATCCAATCTGCTTCCTGTTTTGTTTTGTCTTTTTTTGTTATTGATTTTATATCCCAAGACTTATTAAATTGTGAGATCCCTTCTCAAAGTCAGTTATAGAGTTTGCCCTGCTTCTGTGTTTTTAGTTTTGTTTTGTTTTTGCTCAAATAAATGGTTAAAAATTTTCTGTTTCTCAATTAATAATGTATAATTATTTAAACTTAAAAAATCTCCACAAGACTAAGGGTCAATTTATACATTAGGGCTAAAATCCAAACCTTTACCACTGATTGACCACTCAAGAATAATGCATTTGATTCTCTTAGTTTTAATTTTCTACTAAACTGAGCTAAGCTTAATAAATGACTGCTACTGAGTAGTGAGTGTTCTATACTTCTAGCCTTGTACCTAACTATACTTAGTTGATGACCACAGTGTTATGTATTGTAAAAAAAATGAATTAACAAGAGGAAAAAGAGTCTGTCTCACACATACACATATTTTAGTAATGCTCACGTGATCCTGATTAAAATTATTGAAGGATTTTTTTGAAAAGAATGAGTGGAATCTGTGTTGACTTAATAATGATAGGTTTGTTTTCATCCCAAATTTTCAAAGTAACAATGAAATTAACTGAATGTTTGCATAGAGTGGGGGTTGTTCCACATGAAATTGTTAATTTCTTATTTAAAAATAAACTTCAAAGAAAAAATATTTATTTAATCAAAATTTTCTTTCTATTTATCCCTGCCCCACTTGGCAACCTGTCATCAATTTCCTTCCTAAAGAATTCCTCTTCAGATAATTGATAAATACATTGAAAGCTAAAAAGCTACCATCACAAAGATCAAATCTAAAAAGAATAGTTGTCTGTGTTTTGGGGTTGTGTTCGAAGTAGAAGTGGAATAAACCTATTGTGGGGTGTAGTCAAATTATTTAACATGCAAAATAAACTGCTGGATGTTCACCAATCAGACATCAGCAAAATACTGCACTTTTCCACTTCAAACTTAATCTCTTTTATATTCATCAAATCTCGCCACTTCACGGAGGCTTATCTCGTTCTCCCCCATAAAACAAGTCACACCTCTTGCGTCCTTTTTTTCTTCTGGTTTCCATGTGCTAGTAGCAGAGAGAGCACACCTTCTGTTTCTTCGAGGTAAGATTGTTCATGGCGTTACTACTACAGGTTTATAAATGCATCAATCCCACAAACTTTTGTATATATGAAGTGATTGACAGAAGACTAGACAAATGACTAGGACAAGTGGGTAAGTTTTAAATTTCAGGTCGTTATTGAGTGAATCGTACACAAAAGGTATGCATGGGTGTAGAATTGCTGTTGCTGTATAAGGTCTGTAGAGTCTCTGCAGTGTTGGAATCTGGTGCTATAAAAAGACATAGAGTCAGCTGTCTATAAGTTCTTGGCAACAGCATGTCTAGCAGATCCAGATAGTCTTGTTACTTGGTGTAGATCATATATGTACCTATAGGGTCAGGTGGTAGAGGTAGCTGGAGACAGTCGAAGAAGTGGATGCCTATGTTATAGACTGAATGATTTATGTCCCAGTTTATTCAATCCTTGAATAACCGTGGGTATATTGATGTGAGCTTGGAATGATGATGACAGTTCGAGCAGAAGTCACTTGTGGACTGGGCTGTTGTTGCATGATCTGGTCTGCTGCAATAAGAAATGCAAGTGCTAGTCCATTGATGCTGGAGCTGGTCTACAGGTGTCTGCTGCTTGGTGATGCCAAAACAGGTGCAGCAGATTTGCTGCAAGTCTGGTAGACTGCTGCATCGTTGTTTCATAGTATCTGCAAAGGGGTGTAGTGATCTTCAGAAGGCTTTCTAAAATTACCTCTTAAAAGAGCTGTTTGAGAGAGTTTCGGTGATTAGTTGGAAACTGGCATCGGGTGTGCTTAGTTGGGTCTCATATCGGCTGCTAGAGAGGATCCCACATCAGCTGCTGACTGTTGAGAGAGAAACAGATCTCTCTCCTCTGGTTATTTATCCATGCCTCCCACCAGGCAGGATTTGACACAATGTCTTTTTTTAGTGGAGATTTAGGAAAGGAAGATGGAGAGGTGTCAAATGCTGGTCATAAGTTCATTAGGCAATATATGAATTATGCCGGTCATTGTTAAGTCTCCTGGCTCGAAGCCAGGTGACTTTGCTGGTCATAGATTTGCTAGACCCGAAGGTCTAGTGCAAAGTAAATCCGTGCTCCAAAGCATTTGTACTATGTTTTAAATAAATCTTGTGATCAGCGCTGGGAGAGGGACAGATCCCTCTCCTTTGGCCATGCATGCTCAAATTCTGTATTACCAAAAGTCCTTCTTTTGAATATAAGAAATAATGGGATATCTCATTATACTAACAAGAGGAGCTTTTATATACCGTGTATTTGATCCTGTGATAGGAAACTATCTCCAGGTCAGTTCGCAGAATTAATTTATATCGAAAAGTAGTCCTCTTGTTGTCAACAAAATTCCACTTGATACATAGGTATGATGTTGTTGTTAGCTGATATCATGGATAACATTGGGGATTTTTAGGTTTGAGTAGCTGGGAGGCTACGATATCGGCAAAGTGTAGAATATGCTGATTCTATCCCCCTGCTGAATGTTAAGAAAAAAAGGAGTGCCCTGAGTATGATACTAAACTGCATCTGATGATGAATCTCCAGTTCCAGAGATCTGGTGAGTGTGGAGTACCTCTTCATTGCCATTACTACCAGCTCCACTCTGACTCTGAGTGGTAGTACTTATTAGGCTCCTATTTATTGATCAAATAGATATATCAATACATTTATTTTCAAACTTATACTTTTTGGGAAAGGTATGAATCCTCTTGTCCTCCCAGCTTTGAGTTAAATAGTACCACTACTGTCTATCTACAAGGATAGTTTTGGCATTAAATTACCCACAAAGGTTGATATGGCAATAAACAAAGAAACCAAAGCAAACCAAATAGATATCTTTACAAATTATTTATATTAGATAAGAATACTTGATATCATAACTGTGTGCAAAAAAATTAAACAACACAAAAAATGTAAATATAAACGTACCATATACACCATTCCCTAACCTGTATACATGAAATAATCCCAGACGAGTTGACATGCCATTAAAATCAATCAATCATAAAAAGAATAAGATCAAAAGAAATCAGACAAAATGTAGATGCCACCAAAAAATCAAATGGTATAAATTTAAGTATAAAAAATTAACAAAAATGTAAACATAAATAACTGACTAATCACAGACTAGAGGTTAAGTTTGAAATTGGCACCATTTTGATCCCAGTTGACCACATTTTTCTATATTAAAGGAAGCAAACTGAACAGCCAATGGCATGTGTAAATATATATATATATATATATATATATGACAGGGCTCAGTTTGTTGCCTAGCGCCCCGTTTTTTGGGAATGTTGATGGAGCCCAAGACATTTTTGGAGCCACTGGGCATGTCTGGGCTACAACTATGCACCTGACTCCCATGTTAAAATGGCCTTGTATCGTACTTTGGCATGATGAGGATGCCATGGCATGCGTAGATATATGTATCCAATTGATAAAGACATTTTATTATACTTAACAAAAATTATCCTCTCTTTAATACCTTAACAAATACACATGAACTCAACTATCATGTAAGTACTTACATTTTTTTTTATCTCAGTCCATCATATGCACAAACACATGACTTAAAGACATTTGAAACAATTTTACCTTTGGAACTTTGCTATCATTTTTCAACATTCAATAACGAACTTTTAATATTTCTGTTTATAACAATCAAGTATATTTTGATATATATTTTCCTTACCATAAACATTTCTTCAGAAATGAAAAAATTCTATACTAAAAGCATTTTCTATTCTCATCATATATTTGTTGCATGTTATCAAACTTGTCTGAATTTTGTTTCACAGTTTTTGTTTTGATCTTTTTAGAGAGACTATTTTTCTTATGTTATTCTTCATCCACTACATTACAACCATTCTTATTCATCTTTTCTCTGTTTTTTTTTTGTTTTGTTTTGTTTTTTGTGGGTTTTTTTTACAGGGAATCTTGGAGGCACCTGTGGTGTAACAGTTATTTCGTATGAAATGCACATGCCAACTTAAGTTCAAATCCTGAACAAAGCTGTTTGATTTTAACAGAGCATTTAATATTCCTTGGGAAAGGTATAAATCCAACTATTCTTTGGCCCAGTTGGCTGGGGTTGTAGAATACACCAACTGTATCTCTGCAGAGGGGTAAGACTCCCGCAAGAGTATCCAGGGTATGATACTAAACAATTTGATAGTGAGGCTACAGTAATGTTGGGGCTTTAAGGAATGCAGAGTGCCTGTCATTGCTAGGCTCTGTCAACTGGGACTCTAGAATACACTGACTGCGTCTCTGCAGCAGGGTAAGACTCTCCTTATGAATGTCCATAGACCCCAGCAGATCCATCCAAAGAAGGCATGCCCCTTATGCAGCCAGGTGAAGCAATTTTACACTGACCCCTCCCTGAGTCAGTGCATGTATCTACCAGAATCAGACTGCCGTTACATAGTCAGAGCCTGTCAGATTTTAGAAACCCTCAACGATGAGCCAGACACAGTGGTTGAAGCCTCCGACAGCGTACAAGACGACCATGAGACAGCAAGCACTGCATGATGGGTAAAAACCGACCAATCCCCATACATCGATATGTTCTCCAACCACCACCCCGTGAGAATCGTCGCGGACAGTGGAGCCATTAGCAATATGATCCAACACACAACAGCTAAACAACTGGGTGCAAAAATCCTTAAAACATCCCAATACGCTAGACAGGCCGATGGCTCCTCCCCACTCAACATGGTTGGGTAAACAAGAGTCATTCTGAAAAGAGGTGACACAACATGCTACTTTAAAGGCCCTTGTCATCGAAAACCTCGACACTGAGATCCATCAGACTAACCAGATCTGGAATATGGGTTGGCGACACCCGAATCATATATGGCTCCTCCACGCCAACCCCTACTACGCAACATCTAACCACTTTTTGGCCCAGCGAATACATGGAACTCTCCATGCCCGACAGTGTGGATGATGAGTTTGCTATTGAACCTCATTGGGATTTGAGCCGCCAGGTATCTGAAAGGACCTGGCCACAGCCCATGGTGACCTGCAGTGTAGGAGGCAAGGTACACCTCGTCAATACTACTTCAAGCCCATCAACCTTGCATCACCCCACATCAAAATACCATGAGGAAACCCCTCAGTTAAACATCGATCCTGATAACTTATTATCTACCTCAGAAAAAAAAAGATTCCAGCAACTCTCCAAGGAGTTCTCTGACATATTTGGGAAAGATTTACCTGGATATAATGGCTCGTCAGGCCAATTTGTAGCAACCTTAAACATGGACCCTACACAACCACCTCAGCGCAGAGGCTGACTCCCTCAATACAACGATAACAAGCTCAAGAACTTACAGCTCAAGTTTGATGAGCGAGAAGACATCAGCGTTTTCACCCACCCCGAGGATATTGATGTAGCTGTTGAATACATTAACTCTTCCTTCCTTGTCAACAAACCCAATGGAGGTTATCATTTGGTCACTGCGTTCTCTTGTGTCGGTCGCTATTCCAAGCCACTGCCATCAGCTATGCTGAACATCGACTCCACCTTGAGGAAGATAAGCCAATGGCAATGGATCATCAAGACCGATCTTACCAGTGCCTTCTACTAAATCCCTCTGGCAAAGGACTCCATGAAATACTGTGGCATTGTGACCCCATTCAGAAGTATGCGTGTTTACACCAGCTGTACTATGAGTATGCCAGGGTCTGAGACAGCTTTAGAGGAACTGGGCGACCTCCTAGTAGAAGGATATGTGGTGAAACTCGCTGATGACCTTTACATTAGTGGGAACGATATAGAGACCCTAACCTCAACTTGGCGCAAGGTCCTCACTACCCAATCCAAGGCCAACTTACGACCATCTGCCGGCAACATGACAGTATGCCCTAAGAAAACATTAATTTTGGGTTGGATATGGTCCGAAGGATGCTGCCGGTCGTAAGAAGAAATAGACAAGTAATATTTGTCATACAGGAGTGTGTCCGCTCGTATACCACTGCACTCCTCATACCAAATGAACGAAAGGAGTCACTACAAGATGCCATTCTCAAGACATGCCTACCTATTAGACCCATTGTCAACCCGCTCCTGGCTTCAAATCCCTTGAGAAAAATAAGTCCTTTCTCAGTCACCATATTTTAATTGAGACTGGTAACCCCCAAAACCCAAGCAGCAACCCCATCGCCGAAAAAGCTATCCAAGACATTAAGAAAGAACTCCTCAAGGTCGACCCTACAGGAGCACAGGTCTCTTCAGTCTTGCTCGCCATTGCTTGCTGCACCCTCAACGGTAGGATTGGGTCACTAGGATTATCGCCTAGAGAAATCCTTTATCACAAGGACCAGTTCACCAATGAATGTATACACTTTGACGATATGGACCTTATCACCAAACAACACCACAAACGTGATGTTAACCACAGCCACAGTGAATGATCTAAGGCACCTAACCGTACCCGTAGACCTCATACGGAAATGGAGATCAGTGATATTGTATACCTCCACTGGGACCTTACAGAAATAATGGTCGTGAACGGTACCTAGTGTCCTCTAAGCAGAACGGTTTGGTTCACACCCAGAAGTTTGCTAGCTCCCAACACGTACAAAGTCTAAGAGGACTTACAAGTGGCCGCAGTTACAAGTGGCCGCAGAGACATTGCCTGAACCGAACCCAATGACATCGACGAGGACGACGATGTTTTAGAGCCTCATAACAAACCTGTCATCCCAGATACATTTGGCACTCTAGCCAATAATACCATAACACCAAGGGACCAATACACTACCAACCATCCCTCTGCCACAGCCCAATTAGAAGCCTCGTTTGAGTCGTCCATTAATGTAGAGACACCCCTCGACTCAACAAACCCAAAGGCTCAGACACAGAGTGAAGCCAACATACCTCAAGGACAACTACACAGACTTTTAATCCCATCCCGTCTCCTCTCCTTTAACCTTTGAAAAAAATTAACATAAGAAAAAAAAAACGCTAGTGTTAAATAAAGACAGATTATGGCCCTTAGACAACTGGAGTTACCAGAAGCACCACTGACCCAAAGGGACCTGTCATTCATTGTACCTTACGGAAAAAAGCCTATCCTTCCTTTGAAGTCCTCCTGCGTAAATCCTTTCTTATCTCTTCCTATTATTTCCATCCTTTTATTCTGGCGCTATATCATATATCCCTGCCAATTAAATACCGAATGGGAGGGGTAAATCTACAAGTTTTTTGATAAAACAACTAATGCATTATAAAATTTATTCATTCATAAATGAAAACTAAAAATTTAATTAAAATCTGATTATTCCTTGATTTTTGGTGATGTTTCTTTTCTTTTTTACTTTTTTAATCGGGGTAATGATTTGTTATTATTACAAAAGGTCCATAACGGCCATGTTGTTAATACATATATTAAACTTATCATTTCGGTTCAAACTACAAGTAGAAATAGACAACCGAGCTGTATTACTAATACGGCTCGGTTGTCTATTTCTACTTGTCATATTTCTATAGCAAATGTACTTTTACCTAAGAGTTCATTCATTGCTACTGTTAAGATTTCTACAAGGTTGAGACATTATTATGCCGCGAAAATTGAAGTGTTTAACTGTGGAAGCAGATAAACATAGATTAATCACCTGTCACCTATAGCTTCTTCTTCAATAAGAGCCTGATTAGAGACGTTCTTGCATATTATTTGCCTAAATTTCTGAGATAAAAGCTGATAATTGTTATCACTTAGAATATTGGAACTATTATCTTCATCTTCATTGTTAGAGAAGGAGGACATATGTTGGGCTACTATTGAGCAGACCAAGTAGAAAGGTGAATACGATTTGAGAACCATTAATCAAAATATCTCGATAAAAATAATTGCAATACTAGCTAAGATAAAAATCATACATAATATTGAATAGAATCTAAGTAGCCTGTTGGAGATATTAGTCCCAAAATTTCACAGTGAATTGTCCAGCTGGACACATGGTGCAGTGGATGAAGTGTTGGTCTGAAAGTGCTTCTGAGTGAAATCATCTGGAGGTTTCAGGTTCAGTCCCACCTACTAGTAAGATAACGAAGAATTCTTACAAAAGTTCGACATTTGTATCTGGTCATGGTTAATGGAATTAGAACAATGAAGAGTTTGGTTAAAATTTCTATCTAGGCTCCTTAGTTTGATATAATACACTTATATAAGAGTTGTGATTATAATGATGAAGACAATAGTCCAATTATTCTAAGTGATAAAAATATTCTTACCTGTAAGGATGTGTCTAAGTACTTGAAAAAAATCTACTAATCTGAAGTAAAATGGACAAAATGAAATAAAGTTTCTATGTTCTGATGATTGTAGTGGGTGCATGTAGAGAGTGAGTTCTTGTCCGTATTTTACGGGTATTACTTCACGCTTAGTTCCACCACAAATTTTTACAATCACATAAAACAAATAGAATATGACGACAACAAACATTAAAAAACAAACAATTTAATATTCATAACAAAACAGGAATGAAAATAAATGAGAAACATAAGGTGCGAGTGGCCTTTGTAGAAATACAGTTATGGCCAGTTAAATGAAAATAAGATTGTTCTCAACGTATGTGTGTGTGTTTAAATGTTCATAAAGTCTATTAAATAAATGGTCCCATCGTTGGCCGAAGTAAGGTGGATAAAAATAATTGTCTTTACTTACTTATGTGGGTATGTGTGTGTGTGTATATGAATGATGGACCATGATTATGTGGGTCTTTGCTTTCATTAAGTCCGCACTTTGTTTTTTCTTAATATTTTGGCGACAGCGTGTTGCATTGATGAAAGAAAGTTCGCAAGTCTTTCCCTTTGAATCTTAATTGCGGCTCTCTGCAGCTCGGTCATGAACTATAGTGAAAAGTCTTTTTGGGCAGTAGATGGAATGACTTTTTGGCCGTGGAAGAAATGAATTGAATGACCGACAACTGACTGACTGACCTGGTTGATTAAATTCTTCTTTATTTATAATTTAGTAGTGGATCAAAAAATAGTTTTATTGCAGTCCTAAAATTTAAGCGCGTAGACATTTCTGGACCAATCAGGTTCGTATTTTTACTTATTTATTTTCTGTTAATTAGTTTCTGATCCTGTTTTTCTAGAATGTTCTTATTCTGTTTTTAGCTGATTGGTTGAAAAATATAAAAATGTAACTTCAATGCTAATGCAGTTTTGATCAAAAAATTTTAGAATGTTCTTATGTATGTTTTTGTTGCTTATTTTAAGACTAAAAAAATGTGTATTCTATATGATTCAGCTTTGGTAACATTATTTTACAAGATATGGTTGGCTATTGTGATACAACAAAATAACACCATTTCTCCTTATGAAACTGAATGTTGTTATTTAAATGTACTGTTTGATCTATGTGAATCAATTGTTTGGTCATTTTCAAAGAAAAGAATAAGGTAGCTTCTTCTCTCAATCATCATAATTTTTCATGGATGATAATATTGATTCTCTTAATGTTTCAGTTTCTCATCCATATTCAGACATTGTGAATATTTTTGCTTATTCTATAAAACCCATTACACTGGTTTACAAAAATGAATTTTTGGTCTGAGGCAAGAATGGGGATAGGTGTTTTTTTGTTAATTTGGGTGTGCTGAATTTAAATTTATAAATAGTTTTGCTCTATCACCTCTAGTTTTCTGGCTTTTAAATAGTCTCATTTTAGTATGAACAGAGAATATATGTGCATATTTCAAGAGTTGCAGCAGCTTATAACAGATAAAACAGGATAGATAAAGAACACTGATTGAATCAATATACTTGGATGACACAATTAAACAATTCATAGTACCACAGACAGTCAAAAGTGTGTTTTCTTAGAAGATCTGGTGTATTTTGCCTCCGGGATGCCACGCAAGAGCATCCAGGAGAAGTCTCCCATCATGCCGGGGTTCCATTTGCCTTGATAGTTGCTCTCCATCTTCGTAATGTCTTAGTGGAATCTTTCTCCATACTCATCACTCACTGCTCCAAGGTTTGGCGGGAAGAAGTCGAGGTGGGAATGGAGAAAATGAATCTTAAGTGACATTCGGCACCCCATATCCTCGTCAGACTTTAGCAACTTCTCAATACAGGCTTGGTAATCTTGTACATGTGTGTTACCAAGGAAGCCACTACAGACTGACTTGAATGCTTCCCATGCTCTCAGTTCCTTTAAGTTAAGAAGCTCCTCAAAATCAGTATCCTTCAGCACTTCTCGGATCTGAGGTCCGACAAAGATGCCCTCTTTGAGCTTAGCAGCACTAAGACCTGGGAACACAGTAGACAAGTGTTGGAAGGCAGCACCATTTTTGTGCAACGCCTTCACGAAATTCTTCATCAAACCAAGTTTGATGTGAAGAGGAGGAAGAAGCACCTTATTCATGTCCACCAGAGGATTCTCCTTGAGGCTGTGTTCGCCAGGAACAAAAGTGCTTCTAGACCTCCAGTCTTTCTGCTTGTAATGCTGTGATACAGCTCGACTATCCCAGAGACAGAGAAAACAACAGTACTTTGTGAAGCCCACTTGCATACCCATAAGAAGACCAATGACCTTATTTGTTCCGATTCCTGAAACTGGTGATCCTTACATCTTCCTGGACTAGGTTCCACTGTTTAAGCTGAGAAGCCAAGAGCTCTGACTGCTGTTTTGACAGATACAAATCACGAGCAAGATCATTCAGGTCTTCTTGCGTGATCCAGTGTGGCTCATTGCCACTTGTTCCTGAATATGTAAACTCAATATCTTTCAAAGATATTGACTCAGCAGAATCCTCCCTTGAAGGCATTTCTTCATCTGATGAGGAAAGATCCTTGTTTACTGGAGGTGTAGGTACAGGAAGATCATCTGAATGGGGAACGGGTCTCATAGCAGATTGAAGGTTGGGATATTTGATCTTTTTCCTAGAAGATGCATTGAAACCAGTTATATTAGTTAAACAAAAATAACAATTATCTGCATGGTTTCACAGCTCTCTCCAAACCATCAGGACTGCAAAGTTGAAAGCCGCTTTCTTGCCATTAAACCATGCTGTAGTAGGGTTTACAACAGATGTGTGGAGCCCAAGACTTGTCAGGATCACCAATTTTACAGTCAAAATAGTGAAAGTAGGCAGTTCTGAGGAGGGAAGTGATGGTGCAACTGTTGTGAAGTCCCCACACACGTAGCAGAAAGAATTGGCCTTGTTGAGGCATTGGAGAATCTGAAAATATAACAAAGTAAAACTAAATGTGCATTTGAAAATGTAATACTAATATTTAGTAACCCAAAAGATGTGTAACACAATAGTTGAGGGACACCAACCTACTGCGCCACCTGTAAGACAACCTCTTCCAAGACTGCCAGAGTGTGGATTGAGACATGCTACCTTAACTGTCAAAATCCGTCTTGATATATATATATATATATATATATATAATGTAATGCTATCACTTACATTTAGTGCATAGTAACTAAAAAATAAACCATAAGTCTAACAATATTAGAATTAACCCTGAATGCATATACACCTTTATGTACCGTATATGCACAAAATGCACACTGTGCATATCTAAAAAACTAGAGGTGATGAGTAAAAACAGATTTCAAATTTGAATTCAGTACCCTCAAATTAGGTAAAAACGCGTATTTTTGTGCTTGCCTCAATTTCTTTGTAAACCAGTGTTATTTATTATTACTTTCTTTATCATATATGATGAAACAATTACAATGTAATCATGTTTTAATTCCAAACTACATGATCAATGCATATTTTTTGTTTGTTAGGGCATGTTTGTTTTTTTGTTTTTTTTGTTTCTTGCCAATTGCTCCAAAATAATTCAAAATGGTTCCAAATGATGTATGGAAATTTACAATAAGCAGAGTTAAAATTTTGGAGATCATTTTCTACTTCAAGTTTACTATTTTGGTCAAGATCTCTTGCAGTTTTCTAAATTGAAATTTTCATTTTAAATTGGGGTGGGGTGGGATACGGAGTTACTGTGACATTGTGGTTAACTTGTTGGACTGCAAAATTGTAGTGAATTTGAACTTCATTTGCACTATTACGTTCACTTTCAAAGTAATACTCTTTGGAAAGGTATGAACCTCCTCATCCCATCCCCACAAATGGGTTAAATAGTATCACTACTATTCTTCTATAAAGATGATTTTGACATTAAATAACCAACCAAGGTTTATATACCATTAAAAACAAATAACCCATAAACCAAATCTCACTTTCTATTTACATGTATTTGTAAATAAATATTTGTTGTTTGAATCCTTTATCACATTTTGTTAGGGTGACATGACACTTGTTCTTTGTCATAAGTTTCTCATTACTAATTTTTCTATCTAATTGTACCCAAATATTCTGGTGACCTAGTAAAGTCTTTCTTACCTCTATTGTAAGATGGAATGAACTTATTTAGTTAAATGAATAACTGATCCTCCATTCAAACAGATATGCATGGTGCATTCAAAGACTTTTTCTGTACAGGCATTTAAAATTGTTGAAGACTCTTGAAAATTCAGTATGTTATTGCTATACATCTTATGAGATGACTGGCCAATTTTTATGATTTCAGGTTCAAATGAACAGCTACAGCAGCAATTGGAATACACCTTACTAAAGCCTGATTGTCACAGCTGGTGAATTTCAAAAATGCAATCTGGACGTGAGGACATTTTGAAGAACCATATGCAATAAAATTCTGTTTTAAACTTGGAAGAAATGCCACAGAAACGTATGGAATGCTTCAGACTGCTTTCAAACCATCTTGCATGAATCAAGCATCAGTTTTTGAGTGGCATGAGACTCAAGGAAGGCAGGGAGTCTGTGAGGGATGATTAGAGGTGTGGGAGGAGTATGAAAGTCAATAGACCAGAGCTGATTGGCCAAAGGGTTAGGGTTAGAGTTAGGGTTACTATGTTGAGGTTTTAAGGGAGTTCAGGAAGAGATTCCTAGGGAAGAGGCCAGCACTCTTCAAATTCATTTCCACCAGGACAATGCACCAGTCCACAACTCCATCCTTGTCACAGACTATTTGACCAAGATGGGCATCAAGACAGTTTGTCCCCCTCCCTATAGTCCAGACCTTGCTCCCTCAGAGGCTGTCATTATAAGACAATTGAGGAGATGAAAGAGGCTGTGACGAAGGTCATTGACATGCTCACACAAGAGGTCTTCCATGAGGCCTTCCATAAGTTGTTGGAACAGTACAACAAGTGCATTGCAACCGGAGGAGATTACTTCAAAGGGGACTAGAGTTTCATGTGTGTACTATCAATAAAACTGCCCATACGAAAATATTTAATGATCTTCATATATATATATTATTGTCTTATGAAATTATCTTATATTTAAACAGATTTATAATGATTGTCTTATGCATAATTTTCAATTTCCTTCTTTTTTTTTTCAGCAACCTGAGAGGCCTTGAATGTTTCATGAGACTTGAGGAACTTGTTCTTGACAATAACTTCATCGATGATAACACAAAATTCCCAAAATTAAATCAGCTCCAAACATTAACTTTAAACAAAAACAAAGTATCCTTTAACAAGAGCTTATTACAACCATTTATTCCATCTGCATTGCATAATGATCAAATTTCATATGTTTACATCTTAGTGTAATAACTGTAAAAATGGCACAAGATATTTGGTTTAGCATTAAAATGCTCTAATTTAGAAAATAAAATATTTTCCAATTCAATTTGCATTATAATAATGTTGGATCACCTCAGTCATGCAGTTTCTTTCTCAGAAGAGATAGTTAATGAATTCTTATTGGTCATGCTGTTATCTAGTTCTATATGAAGTTTTGTTTACACTGGCACAACCTACTTAAATGGTATGATCAAAAAGTATTGAGACTGAAGCAGTTTTTAGCAATGTTAACTTGATGACCCATGAACTCGTTGAATTAGTTATGTATATACATAGTATATGTGGTAACATATCACAATCACAGATCCCTGCCATCCCTCATAATCTCACACCCCCACTATCAGCATTCCTTCATCTCCTAAATAGGACTGCTCAGACACAAGTTTCCACCAGGATCAGTCTCTGCCACAGGAGAATGCAACAATGATGTTAAGATAGGACTCCTGCCACCCATTTCTAGATATGTAACAGTGTGCTTCTAGCTCATCAGGTTTGCATACATTGCCACACCTCCATTGCCATGTGACTTTTTCAAGAGAAAGATTGGTGGGTGGAAAGATCATAAAGGAACATTTGTACATTTGTTATGGTGGGCAAACACTTGTACTACACAAATACCACTAACCCAGTCAGCTGGGGCTGTAGAATACACCAACTGCTTCTCTGTAGAGGAGTAAGACCTCTCCCAATGAGTGTCCTGGATATAACATTAAACAATCTAATGGTGAGGGTCCAGACTTAAAGCTTTGGGGAATGTGAAGTACCCCGTCATTGCCATTGCTCCCAGGTCCACTCCGGTCTGGAATGGTAGCTCTTGATAGGGTCCTATCTATGGATCAAATAGAACAAACTAGATGTGCAAACAAATAACTGATGTTAAACTGTGACTGTTATATAGCAAAACTTGAAACCATTTAACTCTGTGCAAAAAAGAGCTCAGGCTCATTTAAGAATGTTATCTACAAAATGTGTTTACAAATCATATATTTAATATATATGTATAAAGAGAATTTGGCATTAAATAACTAACTTTGATATGCCATAAAACCAAACCAAACAAATTTCACTCTCTAAGTCATGATAATTATTATCCAGTGACAAGCCAAATTAAGGTGATCATGTCAACCACAGATGTTAAATCAGTTTTCTTTCTCTTAATTGGATAACTTGACACAGAATAAGAGGTCCAAAACTTCCAGGAAAATTGTGCAGGATGGCCTTTGAGCAAAAAGCTTCCACTGTCCTTTGACAAGGTCTTGTTTTTTTATCCTGCAAGGTGTCTAGCCACTCTCTTCAAGCAAACTAAGTGAGGGTTCCAGTTTACACACCAATGACCTGACTATGAAACAGGTAGTATTGGGTTACATAGTAGCAGTAGCACTTTGA
Organism: Sepioteuthis lessoniana; assembly: GCA_963585895.1. Classification (NCBI taxonomy): domain Eukaryota; kingdom Metazoa; phylum Mollusca; class Cephalopoda; order Myopsida; family Loliginidae; genus Sepioteuthis; species Sepioteuthis lessoniana. The sequence continues at coordinate 24,653,100 of OY757937.1, read as the reverse complement.
GCCACTTGCCCCCCCCATATATATATATATATATATATATATATATATATATATGAGAATTTTAGTAAATGTAGATCGAGAATAATGAATAATAAAATTGGTGCAATAACAATAATATCAAACTATCATAATCATTTTTTATTGCCTCATTTTTTTCCTGAATTTTACCAGATAAACAACTTAGAAAATTTAATTTACAAAGTGAAAACTTCTTTTCCTGGTCTAAAATATCTCAGCCTTCTTGGAAATAGTGCCTGTCCAAACCAATTGTCTGGTTTAGAAAATGATGAGAATGATTACCAAAGATACAGGTAAGTTTTTTATACTCAACAAACAAACATTATGATAGTTTTAGTCACTCATTATGAGGTGACACTATGTAAACAATGATTTTATATTTAAAGAGAATTTTGAAACTCAATATTAGAATATCACAGTATTTCAGATATGAATATCTGCAGGTTGTGTGTCATCACATCAACTGAATAGCATGTCAGAAAAATCCAACACTGGATTAGGTATATAACACATCATTTAAAAAGTCCCAGGCCTAACTAATAAAACAACAACTTTATGACAAAATTTTCAAAATATTCATCAACATAGTCTTCTTCTAGGGTGATACACTGATTCTAACGCTTCTCTAACAATTTGATGCTTTTTTATAGAACAATTTGTCTTTGGCCTCAAAATACGTCTCAGTTTCCGATATCACTTCTTCATTGTAGCCAAATCTCTTTCCCTGGAGCATTTTTTTGAGGTCTGTAAAAAGCAAGTAGTCGCTGGGGGCCAGATCTGGAGAATAGGGTGGGTGTACAAGCAATTCAAAGTGCAATTCATGTAGTTTTGCCATCGTTGTGCTCAACTTTTTACACGGTGCATTGTCTTGGTGAAAGAGCACATTTTTCTTCTTCATTTGTGACCGCTTTTTTGGCAATTTCTTCCTTCAAATGCACCAATAATGCTATATAATATTCGCTATTGATGTTTCTTCTTTTTTAAGGTAATTGATGAACAAAATACCTTGCACATCCCAAAATACGGAGGCCAAAAAATTGCCTGCTAATGTTTGTGTCTTTAGTCGCTTTGGGTGGCTTTCACCAGCTGCTGTCCACTCAGCTGACTGCTGATTTTACTCTAGAGGGAAGTGGTGGATCCATATTTCTTTCATTGTCATATATTTACACAAAAACTCCTTTTAGTTGTGTTGAAACAATTGCAAAAAATGCTCTGAACCATTGACATTGTTTTTGATCAACTATGAGCAAATGTGACACCCACTATGAATGCAGCTTTCTCATTGACAAATGTTCATGCAAAATGGTGAATACACTGCCTTCTGATATCTTCAAATCCTTTGCTATCTCATGCAACTTCAGTTTACTTTACAATCATCCAAAACAAGTTTGTGGAATTTTCTGGTGTTTTCCAGGACAACTGCCGAATTTTGTCAACCCAAGCATTCAGCATCATTTGTGTCTGTACAACTGTATTTAAAGTCAGCATACCACCTCTTAACCATTGTTTCCAATGGAGCAGAGTCTGAATAACACTTATCAAGCCATTTCTTTGCTTGAACAGTATTTTTTCTCATCAGAAAGCAATACTTTACCAACACACAAAATCCAGATTTTTCCATTGTTTGAAAATTTACAACAGTAAGTAAAGTAAGTAAAGTCGGGGGTGACCTAAAGGCTCCCTTTTTGATAGCTACGACACCAAGGTGTAGGGGAAGGCGCAACTCCTTTCCCTGGATTGCTCCACTTTACGCTTGATCCATACCTTATAATGCCGATTGTTAAGCAAAGAGGCATCAAGTACCATTTTTTGAGTCTTTGGTATGACTTGACCTGGAATTGAACCCTGGTCTCCTGGACCATTGGCAAACACTCTAGCTTCAAATAAATAACTGTAATTTGTAAACTGATAATCCGATTGTGCTTAGATTTTGACACGTGCCATTTAAAGGTTAGTACTTTATAAAAATCACATGGATTTTTTATTAGTGGCACCATTTATATGTCCGGCCCAGGACTTATCGAGTGATGTGTTTGGCATTTTGATTGGAACAGTGTTTGTTTGATTATTTATTGTTAAAATGTAAACTACAAAATATCCCCACATTATTGGCAGGGCTAAGAATATGCTAACTGTATCCACTGCTGAGCTGTCTTGGGTATGACGCTAAACTGCATCTGATGTTGAGGCTGGAGAGAGTGGAGGACCATTATATTTCATTAGCATTACATCTAAGTCCACTCTGACCCATTGTAGTTGTACCTGTTAGTGTCTCATCTATTGGTCAAGCAGATCTGTTTAAAAATTATTTGTATTTAATAGGACCATGTGCAAAAAGAAATAAATACACAAAAAATGTAAATATGAGTGTATAATGAATGTGATCCCCCAACCTCTAGGCATAAAACAACTCTAGAAGAGTTGATATGCCATTAAAATCAGTCAGTCAGTCAAAATACATTTACAGTGGTAACCATTATTTTGAGGGGATATTGTTTGTTTGTTTGTTTTTATCATGTTTTTGTGAATGTTTTATTTATGTAATGATTTCTTATTTGCTGATATATCTCTTTTTTAAATTGAAATCCAGTGAAAGGACAATGTCCTTTCACTGGATTTCAATTTTAAAAATTCTTTAAATGGGTTTTTTTTAGAGAAGACATTACTTGAAATAAAATTTTTTCAACATTCAAAAAAGACAGAAATACAAAAAGGATGAAAAATTTGGAATGCAATTAATTTAGATGAATAATTCAACATTACATTGTTTGGAAAATATTGCTCAAATTGAAATATTAACATAATTGATCAGCAAATTTATTTATACAAGTAACATTATCAATCAAAATCTGAACCATTTGATTTGATACATCTTTGCCAACAAGTAAGATTATTTATGGCTTTATAATAGAATTCTTAGGAGCAAAATTCCAAAATCATCTCTCTCCAGGACACTCATAGAGAGGGGTGTCTTACTCCTCTGCAGAGATACAGTCAGTGTATTCTACAATCCCAGCTGACTGGGCTGATGGCTTTGATAGAATTCTTAGGATCAAAATTTTAAAAATCATCTTAACCCTCTGTAAAGATACAGTCAGTGTATTCTACAGCCCCAGCCAATTGAGCTGATGACTTTTTGATAGAATTATTGGTTCTGGGCATCAAAACCCTCCAAATCATCTGTATCTTCCTAATCAGCAAATTCAAAACAAGGATCTAGAGTCTCTAAAGCAATCCAATATCATGTACAACCTCATTCTGACAACTGCAGCAACACTAATGATAAGTTGTATTGCATTTTGCCCTTTGCTTGGATGGCATGAATGTCATGAAAAGGGAAGACCTGCTGCAGGGGAAGCAGCAAGTCTTTCAAACAACCTAGTCCAGGCCTATGATAAAATCCAGGTATAGATCTACAGAATCACAAGATAAGAGTCAACTCTTATGTTTTAAAAAGTTGTTTTCATGTTTTTAAAATGATAATCAGTTGACGAGAGTTCAAGAAAGCATAAAAGATGAGGCAAAATTTAAAAACTCTTTGATCATTTGCGATGTGATTTATACAATATATGTATTTACCAAATCCTTCTGCCGCAGGCAGTCAATTTTTAAACAGTTTGAATTCAAATTCTCTTAGACTGATTGCCTTACCAAGGCTAAAGAATCCAGACTGCCCTACTACTTATCTATAGCTGGCATTAGCATGAAGTAAAACAAAAGCATCCTTGATCAGGATTTGAAAATGGGTCATTGATTCAATTTCCTACACTGATACCTGTTACACTAAGTACACCTTCTCAATGTATGCCCAAACAAAATGCCATAAAAACTAGCCAATCTGAAGTTGAGAGTGATACTGAACTAGTCTGCAGAATTTCCAATATGGAATCAAAGTACTCATTCACTACTGCCTTTTCTTCCTGTTACAATAACTACCAAAGTATATAGGAATGGCTAATGGCTATGAAATTAATAGGAATAAAAAGTTCCACTAACACAACACTGATTTATCTCTTTATCCCATTCTCAGCAAGTGAAGACACTTTTTTGAATCACACTATCTTCTTGAAAAAGAATGAAACATTACATCAACAACAAAAGTAGGCAATGGGTTTTGGAAGTTAAAGTGGGGTATTGAGGGTGTTAGAGTTAAAAAGTGATCAATTTATTTTGAATTCTGGACAGCTGTTAATGAAAAGTGATTTTTCTCTAAGTGAAAACTATTAATTGCTGCTTAAAATGCATTGTATATTTTTCTGCAGGTTTTATGTTCTCTCTGAATTGAAACATCTTAAATTTTTGGATTCTTCCCCTGTTCGAGCATCTGAAATAAAAGAAGCTACCAGAATTGGAAGTTTGATGAAAATTGCTAAACCAACTGTCACTCAGGTGAGGATTTAAAAAAATGTTAATCTATATAATACTGTAAACATTAATAATAGCATCTTTTGAAATTTACAAAATTTAGTGTAGGAAGATAGTGCTGTATCAATATTCAAAATTAAGAGAAACTGTCTGCTTTGAAAATTACTATTTGAAATCTGTGGCATCAATCACTGAGATTTTATCTTTTTCTTATATATTTTGAGGGACATCCTCTGTCTCTTGAAATTAATTAGACTCAAATAATAATTATTTTGCATTGTAATAGCCCTCTAAATTAATTCAATACTATAATATATATATATATATATATATATATATATATATAATCTTTGTTTTTGTTTTCTGTCTTATGTATTTTTAGAGTGCTCAATATTAGATGTTATTATATTATACAATATGATATTATATTCACTAGTCTAGCTCAAGACAGTCTGTTATTTGCAATTTTCAAATAAGAGATGGTCATTTCTTCCTCATTCTGAGAATGATTTTTTCTATGTCATGTGTCTTTTCACAAATCAACTGGTTTTCTCTCTTATTTACTAAGCTTAACTATGACAGAAGACCAGAAGTATGGAGGACCCAGTGAGAATCAAACTCACTAACAATGGTCTGCTAATCCAGCTTGGTAACCATTATGCCACATGAGATGCCCTGGTTTTCTTTTACAAAATACTGTTACAACTGGTAAATTGAGTTCACATTTCAGCTGAGCTATGTTCACTTTGCATTAATGACTTTGGAAAAGGCATGAATCCACTTCTCCCTTTACTCTGTCACATTACCAGATATGTTGATAAATGGCTGCAGTAATTGGCAGAGGAAATCACTTTTGAATAACTACTTTCTCTGGGTAGGCAACTGCATCAAGAAGCTGTTATCCTCATTGTCAACCTTGGCAGAAGTCAGTTATGATCAAGCTGAGCCAATAATTATCCACACTTTACTGTTTCTTATAATATACTAAAAATGTTGATAATTATTGACTTTCCCTCATATATGAATAATTTGTTTTCTACATATGGAAATGCCAAACACTTGTAAAGCTAAATATCTGTGTATTTTCTTTTCTTTCAGGAACTTGATTCTAACAGCATAGAATTCCCCTTTAATCCACTTCCAAGTACAGTCCGTGATGATAATCCTAAAGGTAAGAACCATTTCTCTCCTCCCTTCCTTTGACTTTTATATTGTTTACTATTGCTTTTGTGAAAATCAAATCATTATTTTTGCTTATTTGATTAAAATGTTTAATTACAGTGACTTAAATTAAAATGGCACCACTGATATGCCACAGTAATTGGTAGAGGAAATCACTTTTCCTAGGTAGGTAATAGTAACAAGAAACTATTACCCTCATTGTCAACCTTGGTAGAAATCAGTTATGATGAGACTGAGTCAATAATTATCCTTGCTTTGCAGTTGATATCAAAAGTTCAGATAATTATTGACTTGCTCTCATGTATAAATAATTAGTTTTCTATATATGAAAATGGCAAAAACTTCTAAAGGAGTCTGTGTTTTATTTTACTTTATGTTGGTCAATATTAGAATATTATTTAGTTTGAACCATAGATATGAATTACTTTTGGTCATGCTCTCTTGAATATGGCAACACGTTGCTAGAAAAAAAGTTGACATTTAGTATAATATGCACCCCTAACTTTTGGGTAGAAAAATCTGGAAAAATTGTGCATCTTATACACAAATAATTGCAATAAAGAAGATTTAAAGATCTTTTTATTGTATAAATGTCAACTGGAGACAACAGGTAATATCTTATCAGCATCTTTTTAATGTTCAAGGTACTCAAACATCATCATCATCATCAGCATGTCACACTATCAGCACAGATATCCCTGACCCTCTCTTGCCACCCCTACCTACTGTCCATTGCTTCCAGCAGGTCCTCAGGGCTACATCCTGTATTGGCATAGAGCTACTGCATGTAGGTTGAAGCTGGTCGTCCTGCCTTTGCTCGTCCATGTGAAGGGGTCCACAGGAGTACATCACTTATGAGCTCGCCCCTACTTCTCCATCTAATTTTGATAGTTTTCATGATGGGTGGTAGGTGGCCGTACAGCTGCAGCTTTATAGGGTGCTGCCTCCAGGACTTGTTCAATATTGCTCACAGCATTCTTGTGTAGTTGCTATCAAGCTTTTTCTCCATATGTTTAGCTAGCGTCCATGTAGTGCATCCATATACCAGTATCGACACGACTGCTGCTTGAAAGAAACTGTGCTTCATTTATCTGTCAGCAATCATTGAAAATTATTCACTTTTATATCTCTCTCTGTTTCATTTATTTCAATAATTGTAATATTTGAAGCCCAGCAGAAAAGAAGAAAGAAGTACAAACAAAATAAAATGAAAGAAAAAAAGATTTCCAAACTTTTTTCTTTGGATAATTTGGCCTCTTCTTTATGTCGATTGTTGATTATCTCCCTTGATCTAGAGTTGTGTGCCCTTGTTTAGTATAAATGGCCACCATCTTTGGTGAACTTGTTCTTACTCAGCTCTTGTTTAACGTAGTAGCAAAGCTTAGTTTGCATCCAGGATATACTTGTGAATCATTATTGTCCATAGAGGCTTGAATTATTTCAACTTGATTAGGACCTCTGGTTTCATTGGTCTCTGATGATTCCTCAACTATTTTTTAGTCCTCTGCAGGTCTACTCTCAGTATAGAAAAAGAAAATTTCTTTTTCTGGCAGCAATGAGAATGATATGATAAACAGAAATTTCTCAGCAGTTTTAATTATATGAGCAGCTTCTTTGCACTTTTTACATGAAGACATTTTAAGATCTTTTTTCTTTATAACATTTGCTCAACTGGAGGCACGTTTAGCATAATGTTTGTTATTGTAGGAAATGGAATTAGCATTCAAAATTCAAATACTAGATGATGTTTGTGTTTCACTAATTCTTTTGGGAAAGGCACAAATACATCTGTTTTAAGTTATGAATAAATAGTAGGGCAGATTAGGTTCTTTAAGTCAACCAGTCTAGGAGAAGGAAAACATATTCAAACCAGTTGTACACTGCTTAAAAATTGATCTTGTGTCGCAACCTGCCCATAATGAAAGGGTCGGGGACATACACTTGCTCCACAAATATGTTGGAGAATGTTAAAAAAAATTTTTAAATCTACCATTTACCACAATTTTGTTTCACACAGCCAGAAAAACAGACCCTCTCTTTGCATATCTAAAGAAGACTATAAAAAGAGTTGAAACAATGGGATTGCAAAAAAAGAGATTGTAATATTGGATGTTAATGACTCCAAGTTATGAATAAAAAGAGCACCTGTTACAAATAGTTTCTTTTGTTTTTCTTTTCAGTGAAATTTGGGAAAAGCAAATATGTGTACTTTGGTCGACATTCTGAAGGTAATCGTTACATCAAAAACCGAGATTTATGATGTTGAGTTTAAATCAGGCAGCACTAATTGACCCCACAGGTCACTGCCAAAATCCACACTGCCAACCAACCAACTGTACACACTGAGATGGTTTTGTTTTGCTTCTTTTTTTTTTAACCAAGCCACCATGATTTTATTAATAAAACATTTTAAAACTGAAACAAAAAAATCTTCAATGTGGCCATGATTTTCTTTTTTAAGATGATTTTCATTAATTTGTAACAAAATTTTCACTCATTAACAGAAAAACAAATATCAAATAATTGTGTGAATTGATCTTCTACTTTGGGTTAGTCCAAGTCAAACTGATAAAATTGTTCTTTTATCACTGAATAAATGATGTACAACAAATTTTAGTCAGACCAGAACTTTATCCTACCAGTATAGCTCTTCTAATCAACAGGGCACACAAGCTTCTTCACCATGACAAGGATATGAACAAGACATATATATGTTTTTTGGGCATCAAATCATGCACTGATTTTCTATGGGTTTTTTTTTGGGGGGGGGGGGCTAGGTGAAGCAGAAAGAAAAGTGACATTACAAAGGCAAAAATAACTAAAAAGGTGAGACATGAGGTATCTTAAGGTCTGTAGATTAAGAATAGTCTACTCCTATGGATTGAATGAAGGGTTAAGTTCAGAATTTCTTAAAGGTTATTGAAACTGACTGCAACAAAAGACACCTAAAGAAGGTCAGAGATTTGAGCAGCTGATACATTTTGACTATAACAACAAAGATAAGAACAATAGTTTGAGACATGTAAATAAGAATACATAGACATTGAATTGAAATACAAAAGGTATAAAATTCCTCCCAGGTTTTAAAAAAAAATATTTCTTTAGCCTTTTTTCCCTTAGAAAGTTGATTGATATTTCTTTTCCAGCACTTTAGTCCAAGATTACCCTGTTTATTTATAAGAATTTATCTTTAATTTTGGGCTGAAAATTATGACAATGAAGGTGTACTCCACTCTCCTCAGATCTCTGGAACAGGAGCCACACCATCAGATGGAGTTTAGTGTTAGGACACCTTTTTTCTGTAGGGTAAGGTGTAGTGGAAAAGTGTGTAAATGATTAAATAAAACACTGATCTCCAAATTTAATAAATTTTATTTCTTTAACTTGAGTGAAAAGTTTGTTGAAAAACAAAAATTACAAAGTCTTTTCTTGTAAAAGATAATATTAGCCAGACTGTAAATATTTTCCCATATTTACAAGAAAGAAAAGTTCATGCATTCACTGTAGTAGTTTGCATTGTCTAAATCTAGTTGATATATTTTGTGTGTGTAAAAGATCTTTGTGTATGTCACTATGTAGGAAAGAAAATATATCTATGCACTAATATGCAATTGGATGCAGGTAAAAAAATTCATCAACAAGGGAAATATTAGTATGATCAGAGCTATATAAACAAAATATTTTCATTCAATTTAAAATAATTAAGTGATGTTGAAATTAAATGCATCCTTGAAGGAACAGAATGTTAGATTTTCACTCAAATAAAGTCAAAAATTTTGCATAGATTTATAGAATTAATTTATAAATCTTCTGAAGATTTATTTATTTCATTTTTTATTCATAAGATTGAGGTAGACTCAAAATTAGGGGTTTTTTTAAAGAAAAAAAAAGATGATTTATCTGATTCTAATTGGTCAAAAAATGTATTTCAAACAATCCAGAAGTAAAAAGATTTAAATTATATTTGGTTTTGAGCCTTCAAATTTTGCACAGCTAGTCAAATATTGTGGTTTGTGAATCTATAAGAAATTATAAAATGAGCACATAAGCTCCAATTGGTCAATAGACACAAAAATACAGATACAAAAATTACAGCTTTGCCAGCCTAGTTTTGCACAAATTATGAACACTTTTTAGTATGGAAACCAGGCGATTTTCAATAAAGATCTAACTCTTCAATAAGGAATACAGTATATTCTAAGCCCTGTCGACAGGATGCTATATTCATAAATAAATTATTTTACTTACTAAAATGAATCCATATTTTAAGAAAAATATTGCCATTTGTACACTTGAATGATTTCAGATAAAAATTTAAGCATTTTACACTTTCAAAAGTAAGCAATCAAGTGAGGTCTAAGGGAGATAAATTAGTTGGTCAGGAATTTCTATGTTCGGTTGGTGTTATTTAGAAATCAATCATCTTCAGGTATAAATCGCATATGATTGATAAACATGCTCAGATAAGTCATTTTTAGTACCAATTAGTACGGTACCGGAATCATCGATAGGGGAAGTAACTCTTTGAGTGAAGTTGCCTCCCTTGAGTAATTTCAGTATATAAGATTGATTGATTATTATCCGGGGAAAAACAAATTATTTATGAAAAAGATGAAATGATTTACTTGTTATTATCATCACCATCGGCATAACCCTTGCTGAGTTTCTTCACCCAAGACCTCCATTTTGTCTCGTTTTTTGTAAATCTTTCTAGTTTTTACAGAGGTAGTTTTGAAGCCTCTTTTATTAGCTCACTGTTGATTTGGTAAAATCATTAAAATACCTTTGGGTGGATTTCAAAAGTACTCTTTTTAGGCCAAGACTAGGGGGTCTACTTAAGTTTTGTTTGTACAATGTTTTGAAGCAACTTAGCAGAGGCTTTACTTAAGGTGTCTTTATCAATCTCCATTCTTATGCCTAGAGTTTAGAGAATTGCATTCATTGTACATTTATACTTACATTTTTTGTGTTATTGTTTCTTAAGAGGTTTTTTTTCCGATTCAAACAGGTGCTATTTGTTAAGGTTCCCATCAATGAGTCAAATAGAATTACCTAATTGTTTCCTATACTTGAAACCATTTTTAATTGTGTGCAAATGATTAATGTTAATTAATGTAATTATCAGTACTAATAACACTTGAATCCATTTAACTGTATACAAACAAATGAACTCTGGCTCATTTTTAAAAAAATGTTATCTACAAACTATTCAGTTAGAATCATATGAATAAAGAGAAATTGACATTAAATAATCATTGAGGGTTGATACACCATTAAACCAAATAACTTTACAGATACTATCACTCAATCAGAGTGTACCAAGGAATATGAGAATGAAAGGGTACTTTCCAGAACTGGAGCCTCACCATCAGATGCAGTTTAGTGTTATAACCAGACATCCCAAAAAGGGACGTCTGGTTATTATACAAGGAATACAGTCATCAACAGGGCTAACAAGATTTGATAAAATCTGTTAATGTACAACTGCTGCTTCCAGATTGTCATTTTTTGAGATTTACTAGTAAACTTATCCAGCCTTTGTTTTGTTCTTAGTCCTGCATCTGTATTTCCTATCACTGATTGTTAGGGCTTCAATTTAAATTCATCTTTCTCATAAATATTAATGAGCTTATTAGGTCATTGAATTACCATGCAGAGTATTTCCATTCATAGCAATGGGGGATTTACTTGACAGAGCCCATCTTCTTTCCAAGTAACATGCCACAGGTTTTATTGGGTCATATGTTACCAGCAGTAAGAAACAATTCATAATCTTAGTCTCTTAAGCCTAAACCTTATATCACCGGAACATATATACCCACACACCAAACACTTGAGATCATTCTAACATGAAATTCATACTTACATTATTAATCTCCATCTACTTGATTGAACCGTGCATGTACTCTTGATTGTTTAAGAGATGGGGACTAGCTATTAAAGCTTAGTCTGCCAAATGAACAGTAACCATTTTACAGTAATCTTACAAGTTTACAATCTTACAATCTTATCAACTATTCAAAATTCTGGCTTTTATCTGGGCTTGGACACCACTCACTGGCACCAGTGGAAAATAAGTCACAAAAATTTACCTTTTATGCACTTGTAAAAATAAAAATTGGTGACTATATATATATATATATATATTCTAACTTAGATATGTTTAGTCTATCCTCTATATTAAGCACTTTATTCATATAGCTAACTGTATTATAATATTAATATATATATATATATATATATATATATATATATATATACTAGAATTGTCTATCAACTTTTCATGTTTTCCCTGTCCACTGCAGACCATTTTCTAAAGATCTGAGCTTATTAAAGAATAATAATCATGATCTTGATGAAATAAGCATACCGTTCAAATAAGAAATTGATGTAATTTCTTTAGGGGTCTGGAGTAGAACATCTTTAGCCAAAATTGATTTTTAGATTAAAGCTAGAATCCACCAGTCACCTCTCTGAATGTTATTCACTGGTTATCTAGTGAAGTTTATTTTATCAAATTAAGACTTTTTATCAAGTGTATATATAAGCTAAAATTGAAAAATCATGAATTGATAATAAATCAATAATGAGCTAAATATTTTAAATGCTGAATTTTATGTAAATGATTTATTCCCTGTCATCCCAAAAAGTCATTAGACTAGGTTTTAAGATTATTTGGGTCTGTGTCCAAGGGCTTGGTATCAATGTCATCACAGGAATTAACAGAATAAGGTTAAAGACAATGTTAGACTGCTTGAGGGGCTCCAGCTCTTAGTTTACAATTCCAAGTTGTCCTTCTCCTAAACTGGTTACCCACCAAAGTTCGAGTACAGTTTGACCTACAATTTTATCCATGACTGGGAGTTGAAGAGATACTCCTTAAAATCTTGAATCTAAGAGAATGCAAACTGACTAGGTCAGAATTTGAATTCTGCTTCCCTTCTCGTTATACCCCTATATACAACAGTTAAACCAGAACCCAAACAAAATATATAATAAGTGGTCATCATGCAGGAAAAGTCAGAAGTAGTCATATATTAGTGATTAAACAAAACATTTAAAATATAAACAACAGATACAAGACATTCTTGCATAGACGTGTACTAACAAATTTATTGTCACAAGAAATGCCTAAGTTTTGCATACAATTTTATCAATTTTTTTCTTTAGATCATAAAATCCACACATTTTTGTTTATATTTCATTTTCCCTACATACAGAGTTACAGGGCACCAGAGAAAAAAAAATGGTTGAAAATTTGTAAATAGTCCAATTGTATCCATTCAAGAAAAAGGCCCAAATGATTGCTGCAGGGAGCTCAGAATATTTTATTGATACAATTGAGACAGAAGAGACATTTATTCAAGAATAAAGGCTTGTCTAGCACCAATGTATAGCTCAACAGTTAGAGCATTGAACTAGAGGCCATAATGTCTACTTTGTTGCTTAGCATATAAGATTTGATAACTGGAGTTCATTTAAAAAGGAAATGTCTAACTTCAAACAAGGCCTTTTTTATTATGACATCAGCTTTTAGTAATGCTTCTCAGTCAAGAGATAACATTATTGCTGTAATATTCCCCTATGAACAAATAAGCTTGACAGAGAAAGGAACAATCACATAAAATTACATCTTGTAATGACAACCAGTCATTTGTATTAATCAAGTCCCTGGAAATATCTGAACCTTATTTAAATTTTTTTTTAAATCAGCAACTTTTGATCTTGGTGAATAAAATCACTTCTAAAGAAAAAATAAAAATAAATACAAGAACACATTCAGTTTTTAAAAAAAAAGCTGGAATTTGGTCATAAGTTTCCTACTTACAAACTCACTGAACTTTCAAACTTGTCAAAATCTCAAATTGTTTGAATGTAATTGCTATGAAATTTTCAAGTCATTTTTTATCAGTTGGATGTTTAAAAATCTTAAATTATCTTACAATTATTCAACATGCTTAAAAATAAAATAAAATTTATGTATTTTTATCTCAGGCAAAAGTTAAAATTTGTTTGCACAAGTGAAAGATCTGTTGCATTTTTCAAAAGTGGATTGAATAAATGTCTACCAAAATTAAGTTAAACATGTCTTATTAGGGTACTTCAGTTGATTTGTAGTGCTGAATTTTAATGAGTTCCAGCTGTTTAATCTAATGATGAACAATGGCTACTTATGTATCCAAATTTTTAAAAAATTCAACCAGATCAGGTGCTACAAAGAAATGTTTTTTTTCCAATCCAACTGCTTCACCAACAAAGTGGAAAGAGTCTGAAGAGACTTTAAAATTAATCTAAGACATTTTACTAAAGGTATGTAATAGTCTGCTATTGTCAAGTTGATTCTGTCTTGTGCCAAAATGTCCTAGGAGAGCTTTTTTCCTTTTTTTTTCCTTGTTAGTGGCTCAAAACTAGTATTTGTACAAAATTAGGCATCTGATATCAATCCCCAATTCAAAATATCTACAAGAGGTAATGCTGCTAACGTATTTTTTTTTTAAAAATGCAGGAATACACCTACATACAACTGATGAATTTGTGTAGGAGAGAGAAGGGTGGAGTCTGTGTCTTCATTGATGAATTAAGGGCTCTTCACATGATGCAATGGTTAGCAAGCTAGGCTAGCAGACCATTAATAGTGAATGCTCCATACTGGTGCCAAACTGACTTCATTGATGAGTGAGGGGCATCAAAATAAAAGTTTTTCTTGTTTGTAACAAGACATAACTGTAATTTATAATTTTACTCCCCATATCCACTTTCTTTTTACATTTTATATATATATATATATATATATATATATATGAAGGCTTTTCAAAATATTTTAAAATAAGACATGAGAAAAAATACAAAGAGTACAAACACTGAAAACCCTGAAGTTCCACCATTTTTAAATAAACATTTTCTTTTTTCTAAGCAACAAATCATTTACTCAGCACCAAATTGTTAACATTTGGCCTCCATTTTCAATTCAATGTTTCAAACACAGAGCTCTTTACACAGTGCCTAAGATTTAGATTTAAAAGAAAACTTTAAAAAAAATAAATAAAAATAAACAATTTTTGTTATATGAAACACACAGAATTAACAAATAGGGAAAATGTCTGTTAAGAGTTCTAAATTTATGTTATGAGAAAATATAAAACATTGTAGTCAAGGTAATTTTATTTGGACTGTACACTCATCCAAAATCATGAGGCTTATGTTCACAATGTTTCAATCATTAAGTCACTGATTTGTACCCAACAGAAAAGTGATTTATGAATAAACAAAAAGGTGGAGCTTTACATGAGTAAACGTAAAAATCCCAGAGACCTGTGTGAAGAAAAGGAAAAAAATCTGCAGTCATGTTTCTAGCAAACCTTTTGTCAAATTCTGTCTCTGGGGAAGGGGGCGGTATCAGGCGGGTTTAGAAGACTGAAATAATATTCAGTCCTAAACAGTCCCAGTGAAATTTCTTAATAAAACAGATGTGAAAAGGAAAGAAACTTAAAACAAAGCAAAAAAAAAAAAAAAAAACCCAAAAAAACAAAGAGAGTGAGACAGACTGAAAAGAAAGTGATGGAGAAAAAATAATGATCAGTAAGGGATGTGAAAAAAAATAAGAGGGCAGAAAAAAAAAAGGGAAATATTTTGTTGAGTGTAAAGTTGCAATAAGATCACCAAATCATTTCATGTGTCTAAAACTATGTCAAGCCCCTGAACTCATGATCTGCGGACAAGAATGACAACTTTCAAGGGAGATGCTACACAGAAAAGATGGACACCGACATGAATCTAGCTATAAACCTATGGATCTTGGCACAAAGGTAAAGAGACGGGTCTATCTGCAGACAAAGTAGAAGAAAACAACTTCCCACAAAGGATATTATAAGATGACAATATTAAATTCAATCCTCAGCCATTTGTACACACACACACACACACACACACGCACACACACACACACAATATTAAAAGATTTAAAAAAATAAACTCATCCGTTTACTGGGTAGCCTCTGCCTTGAAAACAGTGAAAATATATACAGAAATGACAAACGTTATTTTATATGATACTGACTAATAAAAAATACATATTCCACCCTAAGTAGGTTGTATCCACAATTGAATTATTAAAAGTACACTTCTCAATGTTTAAAATGGAGAAAATTAAATTAAAAAAATAAATAAACACTCCCCCCCAATATATCATATTAGCCTTATCTAAATATTTTGACAGCATTATCTTTTCAAAGCCATAGAAAACAATTTCAAAAACAAATGAAAATATGTATTTAAAAAAAACATTAAAAAAGCATTAAACAATTAAATCAACATTAAAAGAAATTGTTTTCTATAAATTTGCCTTTGAGAAGAGTTAATTTTCACAAAATTTTTGATAAAGAATTGATGCAATATAAGGCATAGTTAAATGTAATAAAACATATCTCTGATCATATCTATGCAAGGCTTTTTGTTTGTATACCAAGAGAGTTAGGGAAAAATACTAATGTAGCTCCAATTCCTGGCATATGCATCTAAATCAATAAGTGCTAATTCAACCTTTGTTCTTCAAAGGCATTGTTAGCTATTATTATTTTTCTTTCAACTTAATTCATTTTTCATTTCTATTTGCATATTTACCAACTGAACACAAGTTACAAACTATTTTTTTAAAAAGCCAATTTTACATTCTATATTGCATATGCAGTTACTTGAAGTGGGTATGGGCACCACCTTGTAACTGCTATTGCAGCAAGATGCCATGTAGGAAAATACTTGATAATAGCACATTGACAATCTAATAGATTATTTCATAACTTTTCAAAGCAATTCTAAGATTATAAAAATATCAAGATCATTCAGTAATGGATTTTAAAATAAACAAAATTGTTAAGAGTTTCATTAAAGATTTATCTCTTCCTGTACAAATCTGTATTATGTGTGTGCAAAAGTTCCCAGCATTTTTTTTTACCCCTTTTCTTTTTAAATCAGACTGAATACAGTCGAAAACCGGTTTTTCACTCAAAACTTTTGCGAACACTAAATGCATGGATAAAGAAAAGTATTTAGTTACTTGATGATCACCAGCATAAATCATACCATTTCTCTGACCAATTTTCAAAATAACTATTTAATCTTATAAAAATCCATTACTCAATAATTACTTTAATAATATTAATGCTGTCAAAAGCTTTAAATAATATATGGCTGTAATATGTGACAAGGTAAAAAGAAAATTATCTACACTATCTGTTGCTAATGAGAGGACATATTGATGAAATCATCACAGCCAAGATAAGAATTTCTGAGCAATTTTTACATCTCTTCTCAGTGTCCGGCTTCCAATAAGTTGCATAGAGAACCACCTTTTCAAGGTTTCTTGTCAAAGATGAAATGCTAGTTTTAAAAAAGATACTTGTTCTGACAGATTTTAATCAACATGCCCTCTTATTTTTCTTCTAAGATACAAAGATTATAGGCATTTTCTTTTTCCTTTTTGCATGATAGCAAAAATTAAATCTTGTGTAAACAGACATGATATATTTAAAAGAAAATGCTCATCAAAGAAAACAAAAATTATTAACAATGATGACCTCTCTAAAAAAAAAAAAAAAAATATATAGAAAATTAACATAACGTGGGGATAACAAGCTAAAAAAATAAAACTGAAAGATGTCATGTAGAATATTTACTTAACATTAACTGCCTAAAGCCAGAGTGACATTGACAAGAAAAACTAATTTTATATGTATTTTGTCCAGAGTTGATATAAAGAGAAAATTTAAGAGTTTTGAGCTAATGAATTGAAACTGATAGAAATAACACTTTTCTGTTGGTGGGTAAAATTTCCTTTATTTCCTATGAGAAACCTACAAACAGCAAAGTGTCCCCATGTACAAAATTGGACACTTGTTTAAAATAACACAATGAAGAACATCACTTTCACGAAGGATAATGAGTTTAACCTGTAACATTTTTATAAAATGGCAATATTGCTAGCCTAAATGTTTGAATGAATTTAGAGAAATCTTTTAGATTCTAAATAGTAAAAGTATTTTAATGTAGTGCTTGCTTTATGCTTTTCTGTGGTATAATATTTAAAACTTATTGCTTAGAGTTTTTACACTAAAAATCAGGAAAAAATAAGTCCTTGTTATTTACCTTGCCTCTCCACTATAGGTTTAACAAAAGGTCATTTTCAAAGCAGAGATACTCTCCAAGGATAGGTTTCATTGCTTTAAAAATTGCATTACTTCATAGATTCAAATTTAAGATTTTTATTTTTATTCATTCTTTTCATTTTTTTGCTTACAAATTAAGTCAATAAAAATAATTTATTTTACAAAGAGTAGGTAACATTATTTTTTAAACTTAAAAATTCAGATTGAAATGTGATGAAAATTACAAATAAAACAGTCTAAAGCAAAAAAAACTTACAAATTTATTTTAAACTATTTGAATTGGCTAAAGTTTAACCTACAATTCTTACATTTTCTAATAACAGCTTAGAACAAAAATATTTTAAACTAACATCAATTATTAATAAATAGAGCAATAGAAGTATTCTGACACACTAAAATCTTAAGTGTTATTTTATTATTGGCACTACTACTAATAATAAATGTGTGCAGTAGAAACTACAAAGGTTAATATACGAATTGCATATAAAGGGTTTGGAAAGTGAAGAGCTTATATGAATTAAATTTAGATTAGAGATTTTATATACATTAATAATATACAAAATTACTGTCCACTTTTTTGCCCCTTATCTCAGTTTATATGAAGACTTTAAGAGAAAATTTCATATCTGTTAAACAATGAGGATAAATTAAAAAATTAAAAGATGACAATATCCATGGGAAGAAAATCCAACATTTTGATGACCTCAAGACTATCACTTGCAAAACAGAATATGTCGGATGAAGAAGTCGTCCATGGAGATTTACTGTGTTTGTCACAGAGTACAAAAGCACTATCAATTTGTTAACATCTGCTAGATTAAATGATGGTGATTAACTTGGTATGCCTCCGTTATTAAAAAGAAGAATTGAAGTATGATAATGTATACCCAACTCTTCCATTTAGCAGCTTTTTTTTCCCTGTACAACTATTGGATAAAAATCATAGTGAAAGTGACTTAAAAAAATTTTAAAAACATAGATAAGAGAAATACTATTCTGGATTGTTATTAAGAGTTTGTTTTTTTTTGCAAAGTAAGAATAATCAGCAGCATTGATTGAGTACAAGTCAGTAAATAATTTTTTATTACAAAAAATTTACTGAATGATAAAATCTAAAGGACAAATGAATGGATGATGTTTTTCAAACAACTCAAGAGCATAAAATAAAAGATCCCCAAAGACTATTGTGCACGCGCACACACACACACACACACACACACACACACACACACACACACACACAATGTGCCATATCTCTTCTCAATACTAAAAACTCAAAATAACATTAGGATACAGCATTTACCCAACATTACATTATCTATGAAAACGATTGTTTTAGAATTTGGATGAGATGAAGAATAAATGGAGGTGAGTAAAAGATTGAAGTTGATGTTTTATGATCAGAAATAGTGGAGAAGAAGAAAAATGTAGAAAAGGAAATCTATGCAGAACAGAAGATATTGAAAAAGCACCATTAGAGACAAAAGAAAAATGCTTCAAGAATGCTTTCTTCAGCAGTTGCTACACTTGAGATCTTTGAAGAACAAAAGTGGTTGAAATTAGAAAAGATTTTACATTTATTTTATGCAAATGAACAAAATAAAAATAAACCTATATAAAAGAGGCAGGACTTTATACAATCACAAGGCAAAAAAAAAAAATTTTTTTAAATTGTCATAATTGAAACAAAAGTCAAATTCTCTAATAATAAAAAAGAGTTACAAAATAATTAGTTATATTTTTTGCTTGTGTTTTCTCTTTGAATTTCCAAAATGACTGGATAAGTTTCGTCCCCAAAATAATTTGGCCGAGTTTTCAAAGATCCCATCAGCTGAGCATGTCAAGTAACAAAGTGGTGAAAGAAAGCATTAGACTGTCATGTCCATACTGCCTATCTGACACCAGCATATATATATATATATATATATATATATATATATATATGTGTGTGTGTGTGTGATTATATATATATATATATATATATATATATGCACCATCATGTTATGTACAATATGTACCAGGTACCTTACTCAAGGCCAGACAAGGGGGCAAAAACAGATTTGAAAGAAATTAGATAAAACTCTTTCCTAGATATTGACTTCTGAAATAATAAAGACCAAAGACAATGCCACCATTGTATTTATGCATGTATGTATGTGTACATGTGTATGAGCACTTGTTAGGGATGCGGTGGTCTGATGTCAGAATGTGGATAGAAGCCACTTAGGGTAGGTGAGAATGGGGACAACAGATAAAGCCCATGTAATGAGTCGGACTTGATGCAAGATGAGAATGTAAAATGTGATTGGCAGAATGCATTATGTACGGATTTATTTATATATGGTTCATAGCACTTGCCAAACAAGTGCACAAAAAGTTCTTGTCCTCAACTTTTTGTTTTTCATCGCTTGGCTTTCTTGCCAATGATCATTTTCACACCACGTCCCCGTCCACGAGACTTTGTGGGTCGGACATAATACTGCTCGGCCGGCTCATCATCATCACTGCTTGCCTGATCATCATCTTCAGCTTCGTGGTCGCCAGCCAACATTGCAGGGGACGGTATGAACTGCTGAATTAGCTGGAATGTGCCACTGGCCCCAATACCAGAAAGTTGCCTATATTAAGAAAAATAGTAATATCAATAACAAAGACATTCGTACATACGCACAAAAAAGTGGAACATAACATTCGAAAAGAATTTCTTTCAAATAATATGCTGCTGAATATTGATGCCATTTCCATTACAATTATATATTATAAAAAGTAAACATTTTTTTAAAAACTTGAGTAATTTTTTTATATTTATCATAAAAAGCTCTTAAATGGCTATGATTAAAATAATAGTAAAGTATTATGCAATTAAGTAAATATTTTAAAGTGTAAAATAAAAAATAAACAGTCATTTCAATAGGAACAGAACAATTCCTCTTTTTTTCTATAAGACTTTTTGGGTTTTTTTCTAGTTTCAGTATTTGTATATTCTTTTAATCATACTTTGGTGAGTAGAAATAATATGAATTGTATTTTGGAATAAATTAAGTTAAATATTGTTTCTCTTTAAAATATTTTAGCTAATGAGAAAATTCAATAGAACCAATCAAATGAGAAAAAAATGGAAGCTTGGAAACAAAAAATGCAGACAATTTAGACATTCACTCAGTTGCAATTGAAGCAAATAAAGTGCCAGCCACAACATTTACATAAGCACAAAACAATTTTAACAATTGTTTACTGTTTCACTAAAGAAAAAAATCCATTCATATATTGAATTTTGAAAAGCCAAATTTTTAAAAAAATCTTTCTACTTCATAAAAATCTTTTTTAAGTCTTTTCTAAAAAAAATAGTGAAGTTACATAAAGGATTTAGATGCTTTTCGAAGCAAAGCTACATTCCAAATTTTTTTTGATTAAAAGTTAAATTATACAACAAATACTAACTGCAATTTAATACTTCTTGGATGAAAAGGATTATACAAGCAACACTGATTTAGCAGGACAAGCTACATAAGATGATAATAGTCAATATGAAGTGCTAATGAATAACTAGATTCTATAGACTTTTCTTAAGCACTTTATAATTTGGGTACAAGTGAATATGCTTATCAGGCCAAGTAGTAACAATTTAGATGACCCAAGTTAAACAAAGTAACAATTCAAAACAACACATTTGTTAAGGCTTTCCAAAGAAATTTCAGGACTTTCTTTTCTCAAAGGATAAGACTGTCCCAAGCTGAGTTCAAAATACATAATATATTACTAAAAGGCATATATATGATTATTATGTGTGTGTCTGTATATATCTGTAACACAATGCCATATCATTGATTTTATTAGAACAATACTATTAAAATAGTGTAATTTTCAGTCCAATTTGCAAATGAATGATAATTTTGTAAGGTCTTCATTCACTGAGCATCATTTTTTAATCACCACAATTCTCAATATAACAGAGATAAATATGACATGCTAATTAGAATGTTTCATTACTTCCTAAGCAATCAATATCATCGACAGCTATTATAATGTGAACCTAACAAGTTCATGAGTCATCAAGCAAATAACTAAAAGTTAAAAGAATTTAAATTCATTTTTGATGTAATCAAAATTGTAAAAGCTTCATCTGTTTATATCCACATGCAAACTTATTATTTGCGTTAGTGTTGTATTTTCTAAAAATATTTCTGAAACATTGAAACTATTTCCTACCTGACAATGTTTTTCTTGATAGCTCTAGAGATAGCATTCTTAAACAGATGTGGCCGAGCCTCAATGTTGAAATCTTGATGAAATTCCTGCACATAACGTTTAATCAACAAAGCAGAAGCTTGCTTTGGCTCATGGGTAGCTACAATGGCCAGACACACCATGTCTTCCATTGTTTCACCTGTACAAAGAGAAAATTTTTAGAAAATGTTACAACTACTTTTATTAATCATGTTTGATTCAAGTTATTTTCAATCAAACACAAGAAATTATTTTTCCTATGAAGTCTAATTGGTGAACCAAAAAAGAAAGAGATGAAATGACTTTTTTTACTCCAGATCTTTATTTCTTATTTAACATCAACTTTAAATTGCTTGCAATTTCAAACAAAAATCTGATTTTAAACTACACACACACAAAATTATTTGTACATTCATCAATTTTGAATATTTTTATCCCTTTCACAGAATCTAATGCCCATATGATGCCAAGTTTTTTTACATGTTAATAAGCACAAAAAAAGGAATATAAAACTCAATTTTTAGAAGAATAGGTAAAATACAAGAAATTTGACTGGCAAATTATGCAAAATAGGAAAAGACAAAATTATTCATACCGTAGAAAATACCAATTTAAATTGATTGTTTTGTTTAAGTAATTTACATAATTATTTTATTAGTGAAGCCTTCTAGACTATTTATTCCGTAGAATATTTGTGATAATTTTACCAAAGAACATCGCATATAGCATAGAGTGTCACCATTGTTATTTTTACATTAACAACATGATGGGAAAGACAAAGGAGCTTAGCATTGACTTGAGACAGGATTATTAACTTGTACAAGTCCAGAAATAGTTGCAACACTATTTCAAACCAGTTAGCTATCCCTAGATCTATGATACTGTCTGTTATAAAGAAGTTTAAACAGTTTGACACAACAGAGAATTTGCCTGGGTGTTGAAGAAAATCTAAATTGTCAACAAGAACTGCATGAAAACTGCGTCACAAGGTTAATATAAACTCAAGAATTGTTTTGAATGACATTGCCAAAAGTTTGGATGTGATGGGTATCAGCGTAAGTACTCACACAATACAATGTTGTTTAAATAGAAATGGGTTGTATGAAAACTGACCACAACAAACCCCTCTTCATAAACTGTCACATTGTTGCATTGATTAAATTGGCCAAAACATACTTGGACAAAAAAAATTGCTTTTGGGAACAAGTAACTATGGAGTAATGAAACAAAAATTAAGTTCTTTATACATAATGATGTACAGAAGATTTGGTACAAGAAAGTTGAGGCTTTTCTCCCAAAGAACACAGTGTCACATTAAAACATGGAGGTGGCTTAATGACATTTTGGGGTTGTTGTAGCTCAAGAGGGACTGGACAATTAATTGCAATAAAAGGAATAATGAAATCTGAAGACTACATCAAAACTACGGATGAAAATCTGCAACAAGATCTAGGTAAGCAAGTTACTTTCCAGAAAATAATGATCCCAAACATACATCTAAATCAGTGACTAGGTGGCTTCAGAAAAAGAAGATTACAGTTCTGCCATGACCTTCAATGAGTCCTGACTTGAATCCTATCGAAAATTGAAAGTTTGAATAAATCGTCAGTCACCAAAAAACCTTCAGGAATCAGAATGCGTAACCATTGAAGAATGGAAGAAAATCCTTGAAAAAACTTGTTCAAATCTCATCAAAAAATTTAGAAAACAATTGCAGCAAGTTATAAAAACGAGTGGCCATGCTCTTGATTATTAATATTGTGAAAATTGTTCTATTTTTATACTGTATAAATAATTTTGTTTTTTCCTCTTTTGTTTATTTTTCTTCTTATATTCAGTAAATCTAAACTCTCCTTCTCAAAACTGAGTTTTACATATATGCATTATTCGGTCCAGTTAAACCGGAGTCAGGAATAATTCAGTCAGGATAAAAAATCATTCAACTATGAACATTTAAAAATAAATTTATAATCCTAATTTAATCGGTTTTTGTTTTTCTTAAAGAAATATATATATATATATATATATATATATATAATACACACACACACACACACACACACACACACACACACACACACACACAAAAAGTCTGGCATCATACACGTTTTAAATTCTAAGAAATGGGTCAAATTATTCAATATTCATGGACATACAAATAATATTGTTATTGTCTGTATATGCAGTATAACATTGAACTCTAAACTACATATTGTTACTCATAATTTCACATTTTCATCATCATGAGGCAACAGTACATTCTGGGCTGATCTGTGGATTATGAAAATGTGAAACTATGATATGATTTAGATTTCCATGTTAAACTGTCTCTCTCTCTGTAAATATACATATATAACTGATAAAAAATAAAACTAATAGAGCACTCCATACAAAACATGTAGAGCAAATGCTAAAATATTAAGACACAAATATATGAATATCTAAGTACTTGGATATCCGTATATTTGCATCTTTTAAAAAATAAAAATATTTATATCCAAATATTGAGAACTTTTTATAGACGCAGCAACTTTTAAACACAATGATATATATTTACATTAACTGGGAAAGAACTGGCCTATTGAGAGACTTAAGATGAGAACTTAAATTGTAAATAGTCGACCTCACCAAGGCAATAAGTATCCAAGAGTTATATCCCTTCAAACTCATATATACCTTATTAAATAAAAAAGCAAATGAAATTTGAGAAATAAATTACAAATATAAAAAAGTAATTAAAAATATTCCTTCTAAAGTTTTTAAAAATCCTAATTCATGCCTACTGATTTGATTTCATGAATAATGTTTTAAATGAATTTGTTATTTTGAATATCTGATCAGATGATTTTATGAAACAATAAAAATTAAGCAATGAGACATGCTCTGAATCTAGCCATTAGTCATGAAAGAGTGCAGTTTATGATCAAGACACTGAATTATAGAAAAAATCTGCGCCAGATAGACCCTTTAATGATTGATGGATACCATGAAGGAATGATGGAAAAATGTTGATAAAGAACTCAACGAATGTCATTATGATGGGGGATGATTTTCCTTGAGAATATAACTACAGGAGATGAATCTTGGATTTATCATTATGGCCCTGAAAACAAAGGTAATGTATAGAATATTGCCACCCAGATTCTCTGTGAGTAAGGAAATTCAAAATTTCTTCAGCAAAAAAAAAAAAAAAAAAAAATCATACCCACAATTTTGGGGAATGTAAAAAAAAATCATTCATATAGAATTTCTGCCAAAGGGAATAATGATTCATTTGGTAAGTTTTTGAGTAAGTCAAACAAATCCACAGAATAAGAATATAAGATAATTCTTTTTGCATTGCAGTCAACAAATAGTGCAAATAGTGAGAAATTCACACTTGTTGCACACACCTCTTCATACAGCCCCAATTTGATGCCACCAGATTTCTGGTTGTCCTGAAATTGAAAGACGCATATTTTCACCCAGGGACAAAAGGTGAGTTTGCAATAAATAATTAAATCAAAAGTAAACCAGGATCTTGGAAAAATGTATAGCACAAAATAGTGACTATTCAAAAATAACTAAGAGGAATAAATTGATTTCCTTTTGATAGAAGTTTATACTATTTTGACTAAAATTTGTTTAATAGAATTGGAGACCTTATTAATCAAATCAATCCTTATACTTTTGTTGGGAGAAGAGAATTTAGGGGTTTTCACCAATTCCTGTTCATGTAGAATAAACTCTAATTAGTCTTACATTTGCCTGGGTTGAATTCATCAATCAAAAGTCGGAACGTTCCAGAGGCTCCAGTTCCAGTCACTTGCTCCCACAATCCTCTTTCAACACCTTTTTCCAATGCTTTTTTCAGCCTATAAAAACAAAAATAACCACCCCCACAGATATAATAATGGATTCTTTGAAAAGTTCTTTTTCAAAATTGTAAATAAAAGAAATCAGTAGCAATCAACGGGAAAAATTTTTTAAATAATCTTTTCATCACTTAATTATAAAAAAAAGCAACTAAAAACTAAAAGATGACGAAAATACTAATCTAAATTATTAACAATTTTCTTGTTTTACATTAACATTTCACCTATTTTCTCACTTAGCCACTTTAGAATAAAAAATATATACATTTGTCATAAATCAGCAATAAATTTACATTGATTTACTTATAACCAACATCACAGCTGAAGCAGTTGCTTTCCCATTGATTGGTAATCAAACCCATGTAAAAGGCATGGATTAAAAATGCTGATTTTCAAGGCAAGCAGAATTTCTTCATTTGGAAGATTGGTGCTACACAACCTTCCTTCCTGTATTTTGCTTTGTGTCATACTATATAAATAAACTAAATGGAATGGGGACAGAGAGTGAAATTCAGTAACAAAGGGCTCAAGTTAAATTAACAGAATGGATAAATTTGGTTCTCCATAACTGAGAAAAATCATTAATATTTCAAAGTTGTTGTTTTTTTTTACAATTGAATCCCTTTGCATTTGGGATATTGTTAAAATGTTTCCATAAAATTGATCCGCTAAAACATTGTGTTAAGAATACCAAAGACACAAAAAGAGATTCAATTGTCCAAAGAAAAAATATTTGAATGGAAAAATCATGTCGTAATTTTAAGTTTAAATCGCTTGTAGTAATTTGGCAAAAATATTTTAATACCAATTTAACACTTTCACTGTTGTTGAATTCCTAAAGCTGTGCCATGTATGACTAGTTAAATTCTTAGTGCTGTATCCCACACAAATATAGTCAAATTTCAAGTTGTATCCTACATAAGTATAGTCAAATTTCATGCTATATATGGTTTTTTTTCTCTGGAAAATATGGTACTGGGATATACAACAAATTGGAAAATGCAGCATATCTGGTTTTCTTTAGCTTTGCAAATAAAATTTTGAAGGAATGAGTAGTAAAATATGATTATTAAAAACGGTACTTTTTTATCTTACACATTTTAATGGGCAGATTCATTATATAAATAAAAGGTACTTGCCTCATTTCAGCATTGACTTCAGGATAATAATCTTGGATGTAACGCCGGATTCTTGATACAGAAGCTTCTTTAGGCTCAGACATAAAGGTGATAGCCAAGGAAAAGGTATCCTCAATTCTTAGTTCACCACTGTGTCTAGGCTTCTTCTTCTTCTTCTTCTTCTTTTTACCTATAATAATGAAAAAAAAATGAAAAAAAAAAGTTTAACTTTATTTTCTCAAAATATAAATAACATTTTTTTAAAATATTCATGTAAAAAAAAAAAAAAAAAATCAAACAATATCTTTACCAAATTAAAATATCTCATTTATTTTCATGAAAACTAGAACAGATACAGGGAGCACAATAACATCATTGGACAGAACAAATTTTCATCTAATAAAAATAAACAAAAAACAGACAGAATCATTGTTAACTATGATTTTTTAACAAATGAAAATATAACAAATGACAGAGTATCTTACAAATAATTATTGTTTTTTCTTTGAAAGGAGGCTATATAGCCTGATTATTTTACTGCTTTGTAAATGTCAGAAAAAATATTTTCATTACATGGAAAAAAGGAACAAAAATAAATGGGAGAGAACAGTTTTTTGTTCCTATTTAACACCTTCAGTTTTCAATAAACCAAGTTTAATGAATCAATCATTTTTTGTCAAAGTAAACGATTAAATGGAGAGAATAAATCAGCAAAACAATATTCAATAAACATGTCAATATGTAATGAAGATTATTGAAGACATCTAAAAAAATGATTAAAAATTTTCAAACCACACCAGGCTGACATCAACAATATTTTAAAACAATCTCATTTTCTTATACAATGTAATATATATTTAGGGAAATGAACATGAAAGTTCTGCTAAAAGCATTCTGGGAAAAAGCTGATTTATTAAATAAATAACAAATGCATGTATGTAAATTTCTTAATAAATAAAACTTACTCTATAAAATAAGAAATTTTGTTAGTCTTTTCAGGCTTGTGCACATCTTACTGTGTACCATGAATTTGACTGATGGAATCTCATTATTTGATCAGTAAATAAATATTCACTAATTGATTTGTTTCTACTGAAAAATTTCTATTCCAACAAAGGATTTGTTCATAACAAATTAATGTTATTATCATATGTATTTGTGTAATGAACAATGTTTTAAGACCAATTTTTTCAGAGAAAAACAAAAAATATTGAAATATTTTAGTAGGTTAGCATAGCCAAAATTTAAGAATTGTTCAGTGCATGCAATATATAAGAAAACACCTTTTGTGGTTAGAAATTAGTTATTCATTATTCAAGTATATAGTTATTTACTGACTAGTGTCCTCATCTTGGTTGTTATCAGTGAAATTCTAACCTTCAACTTTCTTCAGCTGTATGTGAGCGTGTTTATCATATAACAATAAAAGTCAAGATGCACGAAGGAAGGAAGTTGTTAGAACTGATATCTCTTGAAAGTAATTGCAAAAGTAAAATTACCTTTCTTAGCTTTTCTCGATTTCTTAACTTCTGTGCTGCCAGAATCATCCTTGGGACTTTTCCTTTTACGAGTCTTTTTCTCAGGTTCTTCAGCTTTCTCACCATCTTCTTTTTTCACATCACTGCCATTCTCACCTGCATCCTTTTATGACAAAAATGAGATCTTTATTAGATCCACAAGGAATAAGAAATTGGATTCATTTGATTAGAAAGAGCATTTAAGAATTAGAAAATATCATGTACTTTACAATATTGTCCAAGAAAACACTATATCCTTTCAAGTAACAATCAAGAAAAAACTCATTTTCAAAATGAATTAAAATGTTTTTCACAGTTCAAAAAGATTATTAAAATCTTACTAAATAGACATATATATAAAACTATAAGAAAATTGACGTGAAATGTTGAAAAAAATTAAGATAAATGTTAAAATTTTAATAAATATACCGGTAAATTAAAATTAAAAGTTGTATAAAAAATACATCAATAAATACACTGATGAAAAAATAGACACACCAATGATTTAATGTGAATTTTAGATAAATAAAAAAAATTAAATTTTAAAAAAAGGGGTTTAAAAATGATAAATCTACAATAGTAAAGAGGAGTGTATGAGAAGAAGTAGAGTTGGCAACCACACTTGGGGACGACACAGAGGCTACATTTTCATTAGCTACTAGACCAAGGTGTAGGGGAGGGAGGTACTCTTCCTGGATTGCTCCACTTGATCTTTGAGCCTTACCATATATTCCTGAATGTTAAGCAATGCAACATCAAGTATTCACTTTAAGGAATGCCCCAGACCCAGCTCCAATTTTTTTGCACAATAAATGAGGAACAGCCTGTAAGATAGCCAACTAAAGCTGGGATGTATAATTATTTCTCACCATTACTACCTTTAGTTTGGCACTAATCTAAAGTAGGGGAGCACAGTGAAAAACAACCTAAGAAAAATAGTTTCATAGAAGATTAGCGATTTGTAAACCTTGAGATATTCTAGAGATTTTAAAGCTTGATTTAAAGAAGAGACTATGAAACAGCTTGTAAATTATAAATAAAGAAAAATGTGTGTATATATATATATATATATATATATATATATATATATACACACACACACACAAACGGATATATTTATATATATATATATATATGCTTTAAGAAAATTAGCGAAACCGGTCACATAGGATTATAAATTGATTTCAATC